>JASVEC010000231.1:0-28778 GCA_030770535.1 Batkoa obscura | reverse complement strand
AGATGGTATGTATTGTATGTGAATAATAATTTGATTCAAGTTAATGGTGTCAAATATATGAAAGAAAAACTTCTGATATATTGAATAAGCGAACAACTTCAAAATGTGTTTAATATAGTATTGAATTAAATATCTTAGATTAGTAAATTCGAAAATTCAATTCTAATATATGAGGATGGCTTTTTTAGTTTCATTATTTTCTCCATCTCTTAAACGCTATTTGAGTGAAAAGATTGTTAGTAAAATCCTTAAACAAAAAAGTAAACCCCCATATAGTTTTCGTTTATTGAATTAAATCAGATTTGTATCTAACTACCTCAAACCTTGTTCTATTCAACTCACTAAATCCTTTAAGGTGTGAAATCTGGTACTCAGGGTTTGGAGTCAAGAACAGCTATTGCTGGGTTGACTACACTATAAGTCGAAAGGTCTTAGTTTATGTGACTAAGATAGACTTGAATTATGAAGAATAGCACGTAATATGCTACGGACTATGTAAGACAAATAGAATAGATATGGGGCTGTTTTTTTTGGTTTCATAACTTTTTCTATTTTTAAGCACTATTCGAGCGGAAAAATTGTTAGTAAAATTATTAAGCAAAAAAATACATCCCCATATACTAATGTAAAATCTACGTAAAATACTATTAAGTAAACTTAGTGGCTTTATTAAGTATAGGAGATATCAGGGAATAATCCAGTTAAAAGGCCTAGAGTAACTATGTTCTAGAGTCTCTTTTATACTCCAATAAGTATGGGTATTAAAACGGGGGGGAGATAATATCCTTCGGAGTCATATGGCAGAAATTCTCCTAGCAAACCAAAATAAGAGCATGGGATCAATTGTCTCTGAACTCGAGAACATAACAGCTTAAGTGATTATTATGCTATAATCAATCGTGGAGCTGACAAGGCAATATTTCACAAAGGTCTTCATGCCCTTTTCCTTGGCGTTCATTCTGGCTACTGAAACTTTGGCCATTGATTTTTACTATTCAAAGTTATCAGTTGACTTTACTTCTGCTCGGCCAAAGCTATCATTACCTTATTTATTATTTGTATAAGTTTACAAACACGAGCTTAAAGCAGCTAAATCTGTTCTCTTCAGATCTAAAGTGAGTACTCTTGAACTTCAGTACCTCCTACTGATTGCTTAATTATACTACTTCCTGCCTTTCCACCTCATCCCTTAAACTCTTTTACTTTTAAGTTATATCCCCTAATTACATGGTTTTATCTCATTTTACATCCATTGATAAAATAGCTTCAAGTTTTTAACCACAATTTAGAAGATCACAATTTTTATTTAAAAATAAATTCAAGATCCAAGTATATAAATTATGACTATGTATTATATTAAGAATCTTGTCCATTAAAGTTAAATATGATAGTAAAAATGACAATGTAATCATTAACATATAACGGGCTGTAAAATGTAAAATGTAAAATCATCTAACTTTATTTAAACAAAATAAATAGGTTAAAATTTTTAAGTATAAAACTTTAACGAATAGAGATGTATTTTTATGTTTAAGAATTTTAGTGATAGTTTTTCCACCTAAACAGGACCTAAAAAATGGAAAAGTGATGAAGTCAAAGAAACATCCCCGAGCCATATTTTAAATTAAAAGTTATTGATTAGCATACTCATTAGATTCCATTAACATAAAAAGTTTTAATATAAAAAGTAGATATGGGGGTGTCTTAAGAAATTTGTTAAAAACATATGTAAAACAATAAAATAATAAAATCAAAAAAGACATCCTCCATATGTAAAATATAAAACAATTAAAGATTAACATACACACTATACTTGATCTGTTTGATTATTAGTTATATAAAAGAAACCTTAATATGTAGTTGATACTAAAAAGGAGTAATAATTTGCTATTACAAATCCTTTGTATAAAAAACCAATTGAAAAAAATCAAACAATAATGATGGCTTAAGTATTTGTAACCAAACTTATCTTTCATAATCTTCAAAATAAACAAGATGCTGATTTTTTTTTAAATATAAAATAAGTTAAGTAATTAGTAGTGGATTCGTTGTAAAAAAGAACTAAGAGAGGAACCAACCCTGATAAAAACCCGACTAAATAGGTGAAACTGTTTAAAAGCAAAATTCAGATGTGAACTCTTTTTTCATTTTGGTGTTCTGTTCATTTTCTAGGCAACTTAAAATTAAAAAAAACCATTACTTGTTAGGCTTGGCCATAATTAACTTTGGCTTTTTGCAAAAAAATCAAGTATAAATTTTCTAGACATTAAAAGTGTAAAATTAAATATGAGAAATTTAAAGTTAGTTCAAAATTGTCTAATTTAAAGTTGAATTAACATACTCTGACACATGTAAAATTTATTTTTATCTTTTCATAAAAAAATAAATTATGTAAAATCCTAGTAAATTTAGAAAACATCCAGAATTACTTTTAATAATTTCAAGCCATCTTCTACTTTAGTTTTAATACGCATACCATTATATATTATTATGTTATTACAATTTTATTTTACTCATTGAGGGTGTTTTTTTGATTTCATCATTTCTTCTATTTTTGAGCGTTATTTGAGTGGAAAGGCTATTAGTAATTTTTTTGAAAAATACATCCCTAACTTATCAAACACTAATAAAATAAACCAATTGATAACAAATGAAAATATTATAAGTGCGAAATAGCAGGTACATTTAAGTTTCTATTTGAAAATAGAAACTAACTACTCCAATTGAGTTTGCAAATAGTATGAATTTAAACATTTAATTGGTTGTCACTATTTGCAAATTATGAATTATAACAATTGAGCTAAATAAGCCTATTATTTAACAATTAGTTGTTTAATTTTAGTAAATAATTCAATCAATGATTTTAGAACACTTGGTATAAATAGATAGTTGCTTGATCTTTTAACTTTTAACAAAATGTACCTCGAATATGTATCATTTTACTGTTTGTAAAAATTAAGGCAAAAATATTGATAGATTTAAAAAAATAATAAGATCAAGTTTTGCGGTAAACAATTTTTTAAACAATTCTCAGTTACAAGACATAGTATCCTATGTTTTGTCTAGTTATTATATTTTTTTAAATAAAAAAAGGGTCCAGCTGTATATTAATCTAAATAATTAATAATTAAATCATCCACAGACCAGGTTTTAAAAGTAACTGTAAAAAAATAATACCAATTTAACTATTTTAAAAATTCATTTCTATCTTATTATATTGATTGTATAGTATTTGCTATTATAAATGCTCTGAATTAAGTGTATTATTAATATAATATTAAAGCAAAATTATCATTTTGTTATACAACATTAAAATGGTAGTTTAGTTTAAATTTAAAATTGGTACTTATAAAAAGGAATTGTTTCATATTAATCTCGGAGTAAAGAGAGGTTAAATTGTTTATAAAAGAATGAATACATAATAAATTAATGTTTTAAAACTAACGTTTATGCAATTGTCATCAACATTTGATTTGATCTTAAATAAAGATTGTTAAAGTAATGAGATATTATGCTCAACTTTTGCTTCAGATTTTAGTAGCGTTTTGTAGTAGTTTTCAGTACAATATATTCTATACAAGTTATTATTAAACTTCTTTTCTCTTTTATTCATATTTTATATAGCTCTAAACTTAAATTTGTCTAGAATATTAACAAATGTTAAATATCAATATTTCTACCCAATTCGCGGTTAGTTTGAAAAAATGAATAACCCCGCTGAATCTATAAACACTAATAAATTCTAAATAAAGTATCTTAAAGCATAATTTCCAACTAAAATTCAACTAAATTAATTATTAATTTTCTTAAGATAAACCAATGAAAGTATAAGAATATTGTATTCAATTTGAGCTTTAACTTATCTCAATGACAATGAAAGAATTAGGATTATGTCATTTATTTCCACTTTTCTAGAGCAAGCTCAAGTCTGGCCTAAGTATTCACCAAATTTAACTCAAGTAACTTCATAGCATAATTCGAGGGCTTAATATTCAAGAATCTATTCCTGTTTTAGCCACCAATCTGGTAAGCAAAGGGGGAAAAATTTCACCACTAATTCCACTTTTTAACGCAAGAATTGGAGTTAGCAACTCCTATAAAAATTCATCGTTCTTCTCTTTCTACCATTTTATTCTCACTTACCACTATTCAAAGTTTATTAAACTTTTCTTTTTTAATTATATATTACCTAATTTTACTTCCAAGTCCTTATGGAAAATAATTTAAACTTACATTTCCCAACTGTTAATTTTGGTCCCGAAAATCCAAACCATCATTACTCTTATAACCTGTCTACGTTAACTCGCTCCACTTCTAACATCATGTCTTACCCCTCAAATGACTTAGTAAACTCTATAAACTTTACAAAATCGCCAATGATAGATCTTGATATGAAAGCAAGTAGTTTAGACCATGTATTTGGCTCCAATAAATCTTGTGGGATTTCTCGATCCAGTGAAATGAAAGATAAAGCAGCCAGCTCTCCAATACAAAGAGAAAAACTTGACTCATCTTCTTCAAATCAAAGAAAAAGAACTCGAGCTAATGCAGATCAATTATCTATCCTCGAAGAAGCTTTTTCTCATAATAGTTCGCCAAATAGTAGAGCTAGAGAAATCTTAGCTGAAAAAGTCAATATGAGTGAACGCTCAGTTCAGATCTGGTTCCAAAACCGACGTGCTAAGGTAAAATTGATGCAAAAGCGTAACTATATGCTTCAAGAAGAGGCTATGAAACATCAAATGTATAACAATAATTACTTAAATAATATGACCTATCATTCTTCTCCTTTCAATGTCCATTATAACAATGGATTCAGTATAATGAATAATAATCATATTGATCCTTTTGTCACTGCTTCTCAAGCTTTAGATAATCCTAATCTTTCTTACCCTGCTACTTTTAATGGTAAAGCTACTATTCAACCTAGATCATTAAGCCTTGGAAGTATCTCTTCACCATTTTTAGGCTCAGTTAACAAACAAAATGATCCTAATAGTATAATGGGTGAAATTCGATGTGATGTCTTGAGCATTGGAAGCTGGCGTCGTCGTACAGTACAAAAAGGGGATTTACAATGTATCTATAACTTATCACAACGTGTATTAACTTGGCACATCGCAGATGGTGGTATGAAGTTTAAGATGGAAATTCCATTTTCAGCAATTGTATCGATTACAATTAAGCCAATTGATGATGGTTATAATCAAGCAAATGCAATCTTTGATACTAACCAAGTACCCTCTTTTTTTATGGAAGCCAATGTACAAGGTCAATTGATGTGGGCACCATGTAACGATTTTACTGAAAATATGCAAGCCACTCGATTTTTTAAACATACATTATATGGGCCATTAAATTTACTTATGGAAGATATGGTAGCTTTGACATCTAAAGATATTAATCTAAGGAATATGGCCAAACTTCCAGAAGATCTTATGAAATTTTCAATGAAAAAAGAAGGAGATAATACTGAAGAAATAGCCCAGATTGACTTCAATTCAGAGGAACACTTCCAAGAATTGTTTCAAACTAATAATCTCAACTCTTATTCCCCATTATCATAGAGTTTTACGTAACTAGTTGTGACTTTTGTATCGTGTATTTGTATATTTTAGGTTTAATTTTAATTTTTTTAAACGTATAATAAAAATTTTATTATAATGAAAAATTTACTATAATCAAATATTATGTTTAATAAATTATTAATTATGGTTTATGTTACCTTTTTTGTATCCTTCCATATTTTTCAAAAAGTTTATTAAGTTTATTATAGCATTTAGGATTCTTAGTACATTGCATTATTACTCCATTTTATTTTTAGTTTAAAGAATAAGTCAGCCATATAATATTATTAAATTCTTTAACTAAAATTAATTTATTTTTAAATTTTATGTTAATTTTAATTTATTTTAAATATAGTTAAATATTTAAAAGTATTTAATTAATATTTTAAAATAAAAAACAAAATTTTTTATAGACATCTTTTTATTTTAATAAACCCCTTAATTAATTTTGGACCCACTAAAAAAGTGTGACTAGTTTTGAATTTTATGATTTGGGGCTGTTTTTTTGATTTCATTATTTTTCCGTTTTTTAAGCACTATTTGAGTGGAAAATTTGTTAGTAAAATTCTTAAACACAAAAATACATCCTCATTTACTTTTTCTGAGTTGAATTTATTAGTTACAGTTTTTAAATTCAAATATGTTTGTTTATGAAAAAACTTTAACTTCTATTTATTTAATTGGTTTTTTCATGACCTAGTCCTTACTCTTTGAAAATTTGTGACTAAAAATTTATTCTTAAATAAACAGTTACATATTGGTAATTAAACTTAAACAGCCGTATAATGCATAAGTACTAAAAAAAGTTTTGAATCTAAGAACAAGCTTTATTTTTTTACATTGAAAAAGTAACTACCAAGTATTATACTAATAAATTAAAAATAATGATAAAAGTGAAATAATAGACAAATAAGTTGTGATACAGTGTGAAAAAGGAGGCTTAGAAAAGAGGTAAAGATTAATTAAGTGATATGTGGAAGATGCATTAATTGGAGAATATCTGCTTTAAAATAAATCGAGTTGTACTTATTGCTTTATATTGTTTTGTATAAGTTGATTTAGACAAGTAAAGTTGAGATAGCGTAAAGTGAAATAAAATATGGGGATGATATTATTATTTAATTCATTAACCTTTTTTTATATTCAATAATACTTAAAAATTGAAAAAATAATGAAACCGAAAAATGGGAGATGTATTTTTATGTTTAAGAATTTTACTAATAATTTCTCCACTTAAATAGCGCTTAGAAGGTAGAAAAAGTGATAAAATTAAAAACACTTCATATCTTATATGAAGTTTTATAAGTTTGAGACAAAATCAAATTAAGACCTTCCTTATGTTTATTTAAATTCTTAGAGCCATTCCTAAATCTTGGATTCTATTTTCTAATCTTAGTTCTAATCATAAATTATTTGATTTAATTCTACTTCAATATATTAATAGATCAAAATAGCTAGTAGTTATCCTTGATTTACTTTCATAAATTCGGTATTACCTTTAACTTAATATAATAATAGTCAATATCTTTAAATTTCATTGGCACAAAATTGGACAAACTTAACTACATAATAGGGTAATAGAATAAAGGTTGGCATCTTTTTTCAAATAATTTATTTTTAAAAGGTATTATTATGATATTCTATAAACACTGTTAACATCATTCTCAAACTCTAAAGTTACTTAATCAAGTTACTTTTAAACAAAATAGATACAAAAGCTTTTGATAAAATTTGTCTTTTATTTCTGACTTTCCATTTATTTAGATGAATACAATCATCAATACCAAAGTAATTCTAATATTAAAAAGACTAAGATTAACAATTGTCCATAGAATGGCGTTATTATGGACTTCTAAAACTATCTCACTTTTAATTAATTTTGAGATAATAAGAACTATCGGCTACTATTAAAAAGAATTTGTATTACCTAACGGAAGGATACTTTTTAGTATACTCAATAAATTGGAGTCTGGTAAAATTCTATTAAACTTATTTGGCAATAAAAGTATCAATCCAAATTTCAATAAATTGAATTTTAATCAATAAATGAAGTTCAGATTGGTACAAAAACTGATAAATTTTAATTAACAAATAAGCTGCTACACTAAACACATCAAAATTCCAGAATTTTGACTAAGTAGTAATGTACAAGTAGATGTTATAGCTTAATATTGTTGGCAGTTAATATCATAATGCTTGCTAATTAATTTTTAATTGAAAAGTAATATGTAAACATAAGATATGATAATGTTGTTTATAAACAGGATGTGACTTATTAATTTATTTTCAATTACTCGTATTTCGAAAATAAATTAGAGGATATGAAAGTGTTTTTTTGGCTTGATCACTTTTTCTATCTTTTAAGTGCTATTTGAGTGAAGAAATTATTAGTAAAATCCTTAAATAAAAATAAATCCCCATATTGATCTTATTAATAGGATTTAAATCTTTATTGCAAAGATTACAATGAAATAAGTATGTTTACATATTAATAATTAATAATTAATTGCATGTTATAAATGAATTTGAGGGTAGGATCTTTAGCTCTATTATTTCTAGATTTTGAAAAGTGCTCATTCGTTTATACAGCGTTTTTATATAATGCTTGAGGTCTATTGATAGCATAGTGTTTTGAATTTTTTAAAAAAAATACTAAAGAGTTTATTAAATAGTAAAAAGTTACAATAAGTTCAAGAAGATAAACTCTCTTTTTTATATATAATTTTATACTATATTGACATTACTAATTAAAATAGTAGATTATCTATTATAAAAATAAAAGTGAACATAAATTTATAATAACAGATTATTATATTAGAAAATAAGGTTTGAAGTATGAAACAAATATTAATCCATACTGGAATAGTACAATATTTAAATTTAAACTCAAATTTCGATTTTTATTTTATTCTTTGGGTTTAACATAAAATGCAGATGAGCTTCTACTCCATTTTCGAAAGTTAGATTGAGCTACTTTATAAACTACCAACAATATAGTACTTTTAAATAACTGCTCTTTAAATTTAGTACCAACTGAAGCTAATATAGACTTATCGTTATTATTGATTCCATTAGCATTCGTTTGTTTACATTGACTATTAGCGATAAATATTAAAAAAATAATTCTAAGATAATTTAAATGATATTTCATTTAGAGCTTGTTTTTATATTAGTTGAATCTTGTTTTTTTTTGAGTTTATGTGTAGTTTATATACGTTTTTAGTTTTGATAAACATCCTTGAATATTGGGATTGACTGGAACTTGGAGATTGGTATGATAACCCATTTACTATATTTATCTACTTTTTTCTTTTGAAATTCAAGAAAAACGTTTTGACATTCATTTGATAAAAACGTCAATGAAAGGAAAGTTAGGATGGAGCGGATTGGAATGAAGAAGAAGAGTTTTTAATAACACTTTTTTCTTACAATCACTTTCAATGTCTTATCTTGTTTTAAGAAATTTGTCACGAGACTATTTGAAATGAATGGTTGAAGATAGTCTACTGAGTATTACTTGGCTACTTTTAATAAATAGAGTAAAAGTTATACATGAGTTAGGATAAAGTCCTGGTTTGGAGTGAGCTTTTTAAAACGATTTTAATACAGTATTCAGAACTTGTTTTTTTGTTTATAAAGTTTATTAAAGCAATTTATAGTTAAATGTCTTTTTTTGTTTTTAATTTAGCGTTAAATTATAATAGAAAATTAAAGATCTGAAAGAGGATGTATCGCATAGCTTATATCAAAAACAGTGAAAGGCATCTACTCACAGGCTGTACTATGGCAATTTATTAGAAAGAAAGGGAAAAGGTTAGTAAAATAAACTATGACTTTTGGTGTTAGTAAATCTTACAAGTTTCAAAGCTTAGTTTTAAATTAAATTTAATCTTTATACTTTTATTTTTTTTAGTGAGATTGAATATTTATGATTTTTCAATTCATGTGGAATGTCTTTTCAAATTTCAATTATTTTCACATTTTTTAGACGCTATTGATTAGATAAACTATTAAAAAACCTTCAACAATAAAGATATAACCGTCATATGGGGATGTATTTTTTGTTTAAACTTTTTATTAACAATCTTTCTACTTAAATAGTGCTTAAAAGACAAAAAAAGTGATAAAATCAAAACATCACTATATGGGAATCACTATATGGGAATGTTTTTTCTGGCTTCATTCCTTTTTCTATCCTTTAAGCACTATTTGAGCGGAAATTTTATTAGTAAAATTCTTGAACCTAAAAATACATCCCCATATTAAGGTAGTATTTAATTCAAGTTGATTTTATATTAATTTATTTTAAATTTAATTTTATGTTGTAATGTTAAAGATTGAGTTATTAAAAGATAATTGTAAATACTAATAAATTGATATAAGATCAAATATTAAAACAAATTACTTATTTTTTTAATAAATGATATTATAAAATAAAATAAAATAAAATAAAATAAAGTTCTTAAAATAATGAAAACATAAAAGGATACATTTTTTGTTTAAGAGTTTTACTAATGGGGATGTATTTTTGTGTTTAAGAATTTTACCAACAAAATTTCCGCTTAAATGGCGCTTAGAAAATGGAAAAAGTAATGAAGTCAAAAAAAACACTCTCAATAATCTTTCTACTCAAATAGCACTTAGAAAATGGAAAAAGTGATGAAGCCAAAAAGAGCATCATAATTTAATTATAAATTTGATTTTATGAATAAGTTCGATATCAACATCAATGTTAATATCAATATTAAGTAAAAAAAGTAAGAATTTTTTTATTTTTTCAATAATTCTCTTAATCCTTAGGAGTAACATACAAAGCGGACGATTTCCTACCTAATTTTCTAAAGTTGGATTGAATGACTTTACTAATTAATAGTATAGGAGTATTGCCAATAAATGCATTTTTGATACCTGTGCCCACTACTGAAAATATATTCTTGTTCGCTTTCTTTTCATTATTAACTTCATCATCTAATTTTTCAGATTCTAATGGGTGAGCACTGGCTATTGAGATTAATAAAAGTAAGCTTATACATATCAAATGATAAGTTTTAAACCTCATATTGAAAAGAAGTAAATATTTGAAAAAATCAAATGAGATAGCTATTTTTATAATTGAAAGTTACGTAGATCATCGATTAATGTTTTTATTTAGTAAATTCTAGTTATTATATTAAAATAAATTAGATTTTGTTGAAGATAAAAAAAGTAATTATTAAAAAAATTCTATATTGATTGTACAAAGCTTCTCTTTATATTGTTTTTATCCTCATTTATATGTATACTTCTTTATTTTAATAAATAAGACATTGAAACTTATTGTTTTTTTATTAACTTTAATTTGAGATATTTATTTTTATTAATCAATTTTAAAGCAACTTACATTTAGATCTCTTTTATTATTTTTAATTTGATGCTAATTTTCTTAAATTGAATTTAAAAGATATAACTTTTTATATATCTTTACATTCATATTAAAAGAATTTGGCGTCAAATTAAAAGCAACAAAGGAAATCTAAATGTAATCTAAACTGCTCTAACATTTAAAACTAAATTTATTAATTTCAAACATTTCAATTTAATTGCTGAAAACTTGATGTCTGATAGACCAAATTTATCAAAAGATAATCTAAGATGAAACAAAGAATGAAAATAGAAAAAAGAAATAACAAATAACAAAAAGGAAGGACAAGAATTGAATTATATTTCTTTATCACCAACAGCAACTAATAATATTAATTAACAGTAATCAATAAATAGAAAATAGAAAATAGAAAATAGAATACAATGCAATATTACCCTTGGTTTTTACTATTAACCTTACCTCTTTTTATTGAGTGTCTTAAAGTGGACCGGGAGTTTATAGCACAGGGTATACTAACAGCAAAAAATCAAATTAATTTTAAAAAACTTGGGAAGTATGGTAATAAACCTGTACTTAAATCTCAATTATCTACATTGAAATCTATGGGTACTAAAAAAGTAGCTGATATTTATAATAAAAAACAAGTTTTATTTAATGGATTAAGAAACAATCCGGATTTTGAGGCTATTACTATTAGTGATTTAAAGAGTTTAATGCAATATTTAAATAGTAATAAAGAAGTGTTAATACCAGGGAACAAATATTCATTAGATGAAATGAAATTTATGGCAATGGCGTTAATGGGTAATAGAAATCAACAATTGATGAAAGATAACTTATCACAAGAGGTAATAGGAAGGGATAAAAATAAAGACGAAGAGAATGAAGATGAATTAATGGACGATAATATGGAAAACAATTTAAACAATTTAAACAATTATTTTAATAGTATAAATAAAGAAATGGGAATTGACAATGATAACAATTCATCTATTAATAGTTCTAACCAATATGATGAACTTTAATCTTGTTTAATTTATTTTTGATATTTCTCTTATCTTCTTATTCTTTCTTTAATTTATAAAATAAAATATATTCAATTAAACTTAATCTAATTCATTATTATTATTATTTACTATTAATTTGAATGTTTTTATTTATTTCTGTTTATATTATATAAAAAACAAAATTATATGCTCAACCAGTTGTAGCTTAATTAAATTTTATCTTGGTCTGGATTGACCTTTTCTTCAGCTTTAGGAATCATAGGTACCACATCTTGTTTTGATAATAAATGAGCACCTACTGCAATAGTCCCAGTAACTTTTGAGGTAGTTTCTGTGATTGCTTTAGATAAGTTATTCACTACTATACCAAATAGATTAAATGGATTAAAATCATCTCGTTTAATTAATTCATGTCGATGTCGTGATGGAAAGTTACGGACATGAAGAGTGGAAATAATGTTGATGGTAAGCATAAAAGTTGTTATAAATATTAATTTCATTTTTATTATTAAAATAAAATAAAATAAAAATAAAGATCAAAGATATATTAGATGATTGAATTTATATTATTTATATACATAAACTACTTTTAGTTGAATTTAATTTAATATTTTACAATTTATTAACATTTGAAATAAAAAATTTAATCTTCATAATTGTAAATCAAAATCCAAATTTATATTGGTATTTACTAAAAATAGAAGTTTCAAAGCGGAGCTTGGCTTTGAAAATTATTGAAGGCTAAGAAAAATATATACAAAATATAATTATAAACTATAATAAAAATGAAATGAAATAGTAAAATATCAATAAGTTTTAAACTTTTAATAAATAAAAATTAATTTACCGATTCTTCTTCTTTCAATTTTATCACTTGCTACCATTTATCAACTTCAATGTCTCATTTTATTGACTATTCCTATATCAATTACACAAATTAAATTTATAACTAATAACAACTGGACATTCCTTAATATGATTTAATTTCCAATCTTTAATAAAAAAAGGGTGATAGATATTCAAATATGAATCTTCTTTTAACAACTGATTTTTTAATTCAATTAATTTTAATTTTGTATAATCTTTTATCTCAAAATCAATAAAAGAATTAATTAATATAACTATTATTTGTTGACCAATTTGAAGTTGATGTTGTTTACTATTGTTGTTTGAAGTATCATGAAGTTGTATTATCTCCGTTAAAACTATATTAAAGTTTATAACATTTTCTTCAAATAAATTCAAATCTTTAGTTTGAGGTTGATTTTCAATTGATATTATTTTCACTTTAATACTTTGTTTTGGATTAAAATCTAAAATTAATATCAATTAATTCTGTTATATTAATTAAATATCTTTTAATAGAGTATCTTAAATATTACCTTTAGTAAATCTCAAATAATCGAATAATTTATGATCCATTTCACATTCTTGATATACTTTTTGACATCGAAAAGCCAGACTATTTTTTCTAATTACTTTATTAAAAATTGATAATTACAAATTTAAATAAAAAAGATCAACTTACTCATTACTAAAATATACCTTTTCTTCCTTATTATTTTTAGTAAATACATCAATAGCTAATTGAGGATCATTTTGTTTTTCAGCATTCAAAATTTTCACATAACTTTCATGAATAAAATCGGAAATACAAGCAGTTTCAAATATTTCCATCTCTTTATTTTGTTCTTCAGGTAATGGATCTTGTACTTTATCATTGAAATCAAGTCCTTGTAATATTGAATCTTGTTCTTCAAAAGTCTCTGAAATACTATTATACTCAATCGAATCATTACTAATATTAAATTGCTGATTTAAACTATCAACATTTATTACTTTAAGCTTATTATTTTGATTTCTAGCTTCAATATCGCTACTAAATTCTTCAATATCTTCCAATATTTCAGTTTCCTCTTCCTTCGACTCCTCTTCTGCATTAAAACGTTTGTTTCCAATCACTTCTTGTTGAATTACTTGTTGTTGAGTAACTTGTTCTACCTCTTCTTTCAGTTTAATCTTTTTGGAATTAATACACCAACCTTCTAAATCGCTACTAAATTCTTCAATACTACTATAATCATCATCTAAATTTTGGGGTTTGTAAGACGGAAACCAACTCATGTTTTATATAGAAATTAAAATGATTAAAAAATGCAATTTTGATTTCGATTTCATTAAAATTCATAATCTTCAATTTAAGCCGTTTCAAAATCCAATTTAATAAAAAAATAAAAATAAAAAAATAATTTTTTTTATTAATTGAAAATAATTGCTATTAAAAAAGAATAACGTAGTTAATAAGCATTAACCTACTAGAAAATTACCAACTTCCTTTTTTTTAAATACACATAAATTTTTTCTTGCTCCTACGGGACCCAGTATGAGAAGGTGTAGGAGAAATCGAATTCCTAACCGATTCTGTCCTCGAACTGGAATCATCTACATTACTATTTGAATTTAAATGATTTCTAGTAAGATAAGAACTCTTTCTACTTAATGTTTGTAGCTTCACTTCCAAATCTTCAATAGTTAATTTACTTTCTCTTCTTTGAGTTTGTAACTCTTCCATGATTTGACTTAGTTTGTTTTCTCTTTCAGAAACAAGTGATTTTAAATCATTGATTTGAGTCATATGTGTCTCTTTTTCTTTATCGCTTTTTTGAATTTCGATTTCAAATATTTCTACTAATTCATTATTCGATTGAATTTCAGCTCTTAATTCGTCGATTGTTATACGTAATTTTTTGTTTTCTTGTAAAATAGTTTGTAATTCATCATTAGTAATACTGGGACTATTACTTTTTAAACTTTGTAATTCATGATTTTCCATATCTTTCTCTTTCATCATAGATTCTAATTGATTTAGTTCCTGTTTTAATAGGGATTCTTCATTACTTAATTGATTAATAATTTCTTTTTTAGCTTCAATTTCTAGTTTTAAAGCCTGATTATTCGATTCATGAGATTGAATTATTTCTTTGTGTTCTCCAATTTGTTTTAATGCCAAACCTAATTCGAATTTGATAGAATCCATATTTTTAATCACGGATTCTGATTCTTTTAGTTTTTGCTCATATTGAAGTTGAATTTCATCAGATGATTGTTGAAGTAATTGAACTTGCTGATCTTTTTCAAGTTTTAATTGTTCAATTTTGGATTTTGTTTGTTTAACTTCAATCGCTTCTTGTTCATATTTTTGTTTAAATTCTTCCAACTCTTTACTTGTTTCACTTAATTTAATACTTAATACCTTAACTTCTTCTTGTTGTTGATCAAAATCCATTAATAATTGACTATTTCTTGTGGATGCTGAGGAATAGTTTTTCTCTTGAATTTGAATATCATTATGAAGTTGTTCAATTTTTGTATTTAATCCATCAATTTCTTTCTTTTTTTGATCCATTATTTTTAATTCATTTTCATAAATTTGTAACTTTTCTTGAATTAAATTGATTTCTTCGTTTTTATTATCAATCTCTTGTTCCTTTTGGATCAATTCTTTTTTCAAAGAATCCGTAAAATCATTACTCATTTTAAAATCTAATTGTAAAGCTGAATAAGCCTGATTATATTGTTCTGTTAAGTCATCAATTTCACTAATTTTGGAGTTCAATTCTTCCTCAAGTATCTTTTTATCACTTGTTAATGTTTTATATTCATTAAGTTGAAGATTAAAAATATCTTCTAATTCTTGGATTTTAATATCGCTTAATTTTAATTTATTTTCACATTCTTTCTTTATATTTTCAATTTCTTCTTCTTTAGATTGATTAAAAGATTCTTCAATTTCTATTGATTTAAGTTTCAATTCTTCAATTTGATTACTTAGATTGTCAATTTCTTGTTTATAACTATTAATTTCTTGATTCATATCGGATTTTAACTTATCGTCAGTAGTACCTTTAACTTCCAGTTCTTGAATATGATTGGTCAATTCGCTTATTTTGGATTTATACGTCTCAATTTCTTGATTTAAATCACTTTTTAACTTATCCTCATTATTAAATTGATATTCCAATTCGTTAATTTTTTGTTTATAAGTTTCAATTTGATGATTTAATTCCAACTTCAATTTATCATCCTCATCAGACTTCTCTTTTAATATATCGATTTGACTCATTAAACTTTGAATTTTTTCTTTAGAAATTAATATCTCCCTTTCCATTTCGAATTTAAACTTACTAAATCCAAGTTCCACTTGCTGAGTTTTACTCTCTGCGTCTATCAAAATATCATTCTTATTCGCCAGCAAATGTTGTAAATCGGCTATCTCTTTCATCAACTCCAATTCATTTACTTTATACTCCTCCATATCTATATCTCCATCGACTTTTTTCTCCTTTATTTCAGTCCCATTAATCTCCTTTACATTCGCTTCCATTCCATTCTTTTCCAAACTAATAATTTCTTCTTCAAGTTTTTGAATGGTATGTTGATTACTCTCATCACTATTAAAATGACCATATGCTACCAATTGTTGACGAAAAGTATCAGCTTCTCTCTGAATTAATTCATACTTTTCTTTTAATTCTAAATAATTAAATTCAGATACCATATCTGAATTTAAGCTACTAATAGTACCGGTAGGTACATTAATATCTGGATTAGTAGCTGGTGAACCATTAAGACTTGAATCGCCGTTTGCATCTTTTGTGTGATTAACTTGTAATTTTGATAACTCTGGATTATTAAATTGTAATGATAAGGAATTGGAATAAGTTCCTATGTCTTTACGTAATTCAGTATTTTCATTAATTAAGGTTTGTAGTTTATTGGACATCTCTTGTTTTTCTAGATTGATTAATAAAGCTTGTTCTTGAATTTTTTTTAATTTTAACTCTAATTCTTCTTCAGACAGTTCAATAAGCTTAGTAGAATCAAACTCCAAGTTATCATAAGATAATAAATTAGTTATTGGTTCATTAAGACTAGTAACAACCTTAAAGAGAGATTGGTATTTATTTTCCAAGTTACTTAATTGATCTTTTTGTTCTTGAGCAGTTTTCTTTTCCTTTTCGTTTTCTGTTTCCACGTCAACCAGTTGGGTAAGAGCTTCTATAAGTTCTTCCTTTTGATTTGAATATTTTTTATTCAAGTTATCAATTTCTTCCTTTAATTTATTTTGTTCTTCTTCATAACCTTCAAGAATGGACATAAAATTCATATAAGGATTGGTATCTGCGGTTGCATCTGAAGTTACTGAAATATCTTCACTGATAAATGACTTTGATAAATCTTCTCTAGAAATAGAAGTCAAGGAACGACGAGAACTAACTTTTTCAATTAAATCACTATATTGTTTTTTTAATTTATCTACGGTAGCACGATATTTTAAACTATCTTTTGTTAATGAAAATATCATCATATTTTTTCTCATAATTTCTTCTTGTGTTACTTCATCTTTAACATCTTTGGAATTTTTTAATTGCTGTTCTAAACTAAATATTATATTTCTTAATGCTTTAACATCCGTTACATCCTCTTGATTCTTTTTTGCTTTAATTTTGATATTACGCGCTCGATGAGCATAACTCAAAGTACTTTGACTTTCATAAATATCCGCTAAATTGGGTGATACACAAGCTATCATTACGGTATAACTATTACCACCAATTGAGTCTTGTAATAATCGGGTTAGTTTGGAATTACGATATGGAATATGGGTTAATTCTGGATCAGCTAGAGCACTTATCACATTCCCTAAAGCGGATAAACCGGAATTAATGTTGATACCTTCCTTAGCTCGATCACCACTTGCATCGGTTTTTTTCAACTAAAAAATTTACACTAAGTAAAGTCCATTTTTTAAATAATAATTTAAACTTACACTTTCTGAACCAGCAAGATCCACAAAATGGAACTTGGACCTTAATTGGGTCTTCATTTGATTTTTAGTTTTAGTTTGAATTAAATTAATTGAAAAAATAGCATGAGAACGTGAAGAATTTTGATTCATTTTAGTACTAGCTACACTTCTCCTTGTAGATCCTTCTTGTAATAAGCTAAAATAGGAGTTAATAACAAAAGAAATTTCAACTTAAAAAAACTTACTTCCAAACATCTTGTGAAGAGGCAACTATTACTTCTTTAGCACCAGACCAAATAATTCGACCTTTTTTATCTTCTCTAATAGCTACATTGGATTTACCAGCTCCAACACCGCCATTTAAAAGATCAAACAAATCTTCATTATAAAGTTCTAAATAAGATACTTTAAGTTCCAGTTCCACTTCTTCTTCAGATGATACCAATTGATTACATTTTTCAAAGATGCTTCGCACAGCTCTTGGAATAATACCTTCTGAGTCAGAATCCTCTACCCCAGATGTCCCAATAGTATAAGTTTTACCTGATGAAGTTTGACCATAAGCAAGTACGGTAACATTAAAACCAGACATAAAAGTAGCAACCATGGGATCAATAGCTGTTTCATAAATAGTAGGTTGAGTAATAGTATCATCAAATACATAATCAAATACATAGCTTTGTTTGGATGTTGGTAAAAATATAGTTTTTAATGGCATGGACACTTGTATTGCTATATTTTCATGATTCATTGGTGTACCTTTTCTTGCTTTATTCGCGGATGGACGTACCCTTACTGCTACTTTAACTGAGGTACTTTGTGAAGCTGTTGAATTAATTGAAATCCTACTGGATGGTCGATCGGTTGATGTTGGTGATAACATGATAGAATAAAATTATCGCTTTATGTTAATAATGATAAAAAAAGACTAATAGTTATATAAAATAAATAACTTTTATTGAAAGTTATTTAGTTGATTGAATAATTTAAATTAATTAAAAAAAAGCAGTTCAATTTGTCTTTTTTAAGCTTAAATGGGTGGAAAATTGAACAACTTTATTAAGAACTGAATTTTCAACCAATCATAGCTTCTCAATTGGTGGCTTTAATTTAATTTAACCAATTAATTTGGGTAACTACTCCCCCCTGGAAATTAACTACAATAATGAAAGCATTAAAAAGGATCCTTTTTGTTGGTCTTTGGATTTTTATAAATAAAGAAATAGACGGTTCTTATCATTTATGATTTATACTTTACTAGTGAATATTCTTATTATACTTAAAGATCATAGAAGCTCAATTATTGGCATTTAGCTATTATTGTCTTAATTTTAAGCTAATTTTTCAATAAATATGTTTTTTAGTTTCCAAACTTGAAAATTAACATCAATATCCATTTATAGCATTTCATTTGTCATTTTAGTGAATCTATTAAATAAAAATTATACAAGCTTAGATTCTAGTTTATTTTGAAATTTTCAATTTTTATTGAACACTAGATAAATAGATTTTTCAAATTTTGCAATTTAAAAGTAATATGTACTCTTCGAAATTTCATAATAGACTGATGATTCAAGCTTAAATTGTAATATTTTATTTGGCAGTGTTTTAACTTAAAATTTATATCAAAATTCTAATAAACTATAAAACATTAGTTGATAAAATGATTTTTTAGAAACACACATGTAAATATCTTTTTTATCTAATCTACTACCTTTTTTTTTACTTAATAGCGCTTAAAAAACAGAGAAAGTAATGAAGCCAAATGAGATATTACTACACTAGTATGTAACTATATAGTATTGTTTTTCTACTTTAACCTTGTGCCCATTTATACACCATCAATCATTTTGTAATCTAATTCTTTCAATATAATAAAAATGTAGTAATAGAAATTTTATTTTTTTATTGACTAAAGGTATACATTTAATCTAATCAGATAAAATATATCATTTTATGAGATTTGGACTTTGAGAGAACTTTAAAATTGTTAAAAGGGAACTGCTAAATTTACGAAACATGAGCATGAGTATGCTTGTTTAACAATTTATTAATAATTTTTCGATTCAATAGCATTTAGAAAATGGAAAAACAGTGAAATCAGAAAAGATATCCATATAAAAAAAAATTAGATTTGTACACCAGATTTAAATTTTTTCTCAAAAAGGGCTATCATGAAAATCATTTATGTATGCTACTCTATACTATAAATAGTTAAAAACAAATTGTTTACAGCTTTGTATAAATTGAAAATGAAACTGTTCACTAATGTAATCGGGTTAGCGTTAGTATTAAATAACATTCTATATTCATTTCCAATTAAATTTGGACAAGGTAAATCATTTAGTTTTGGTCAAGTTAAATCAAAAGACTTTGACAAAGTCAATCCAGTTGGTTTCCTTGGAATTGCGGCAGGTTCCGTTATGAGCTCTATAGGCACTTCATTTGATTCTGCAATTACGAAAAAAGAGAAAGAAACAGATAAAGATAATCCAGTCAATATTATTGCTGGTGGTCTTGGATCTGCCTTCGGTGCCGTTGGAAAATCAGTAACAGCAGCAACAAAAGCCAAATTTAGTAATGAGAAAGCTACTAAAGCTGAGGTTGTAGGCGGTGTTGCAGGTGTAGCTTTTGGAACAGCAGCAGGAAAAGCACTAAAAACGATTATAAATGGAGAAGTAACTAAACAATCTACACCCAAACCTAAAGAAAATGTCATTGTGAAAGATGGTGCGATAGATTATGATGATGATAAACTTTAGAGTTAAATTTATCAAAAACTAAAGGTTCAAGGTAAGTTAATAAGATTTTTATCTAATAATTACTATCACCTATTTTATCTGATTTCTCAAAGAAATTGAGTTAGGTAAATGAACAAACGAGTAATTGCTTTTTTACTACTATCTTGTCTTACCTTTGTCTCTACCTTTCTCAAGTATGGCTTTTGCATTTATATCAATCAGTAATATGTTAATAAAAATAACGATGTTTTATTTCCCTTCATTTTTTCAAATGCGAGTTTTACCACATATTCATACTAGATCAAAGGCTGGTAAGGAATCTAAATATAAAATAACAAGAGAGTGAAAAAGTGAGTATAATGGCTGAACTTTTCGAAAAGAATTCACCACTTTCCATAAACTTATACAATAAGGTCAATGAAGTATTTAATAATAGTTTTTTGGTTGATTTAAGGACAATCTTTAATACTGTAAACAGTCATAACTCTTTTTTCGTTGAACGAACACAGCACTTAAGTGAATATTCTGATATTGATTAGATAAAGGGCAACTTTGAAATAAATCATTTTATAGTTCATTCAGCTTTTTCCATTATATGAAAAAAGCTTTCGATATCAAAAACACTGATTTTTAAGGATAGTAGGCCAATTGATAAGCATTAACAATACATTGCAATAAAACAGACATACCAATTTAAATTATTGTTTACCGCCTGGCTAAAATTAAGTTTTTAAACTTCAATATTACAATACAGTCGCATAAGTTTGATTTCATTAATGCAGTTTAATGTTAAAATTGGTTAAAATAAATAATAAAATATGTTTATCATGATAATCGATCTATTAAATAATGGCTAATAGCATTATAAATAGTCAGCAATTTAACTATAGAAACTATATAAATCAAAAATGAAATTAACAAATAGTTTAATCTGCTTAGCATTGATATCTAATAATAGTTTACTTGCTCTTCCTGCTTATCCTGGAGAAGGTAACGCATTTAACTTCCTTGGTGGTACCCTTGGTTCAACTATAAGCTCACTAGGCACTTCTTTTGGCTCCACTGTTACCAAAAAAGAGGAAAAGGGTATGTATAATCCACTTAATACTGTCGCCGGTGGACTTGGGGCAGGGATTGGAGCAATTGGAAAAGGAGTTACAGATGCTACTAGAAATAAAGATGCTGATGATATTAATAAAGGAGAAATTGCTGGAGGAGTTGCAGGGTTGGCTGTTGGTAAAGCACTCGGTAAAACAGTAAAAACTATCACAAATGGTGAGGTGGTCCCTAAACCAAAAGAACCGCAAACTGGAAGTGTGCCTGTCGATATGAGTAAGCCCGTGGACTACGAGGATGATAAACTCTAAACTTAAAACAGTAATAAATAAAATATAAACCTTTTATCAGCCACTTATTCAAGTTACCACTGATGTGATTTAGATTCGATTTTTCTTATATAGCTTGAAATTATCATAAATTAATAGATAGCATTATAATAAAGAAACTACAGTTACATGTTTTTATAATTTATAAAGCTTCGAGTTATAAGAGAAATCTTATTTTAATTAAAAGAGTAACAATGAAGTACAATTTATTCTATTTTTTAAAATTCAAAATGAATTACTATATTTATTGTACTTTATTTATATTAAGTCATCCTCAAAACTTGATGATGATTTTTTTAGGAAAGGTAGGTTGAATGAGCAAGCAAATAGTGGTTTTTTTTCTTTTTTGTCCTTTTTGTCTTCATTGTCTTTATTTCTGCTAAACACGCCATTTGTATTCAAGTCAACTAAATTGTTTTTGATGAAATTAATGGACTTATGATTCCTTCTAATTAACTTTCTAATCAAAGGCTTTGGGTTTTGATTGATACTCCTTCTTATTAATTGCAGTTTAGAAACACGGTTACAATTGTAAAATAGGACCAAACAAACCATTATTAAAATTATAGTTATCACTTTCATTTGTTTATATTGGTTTATAAATAACTTTTACTTTTGTTGAATCTGTTTTTGAAAATGTATCTTTTCTTTAATTTATCAAATGTAAAATCTTATATATTTTTTATTTTGTTTATTATTGATCTTCTCACTACTTTCAATTCTGCCTCATTGATCAAACGATCTACCTTTTTAGAGTTTGATTTTAATCGGTAGTATTGCTGGTAAAGTATTAATCATAGTAAATTACTTCTCATTTCAAACAAAATTCCAATATTTGGATGTAAATAAGCACAATAATACAAACTATTGGTTATAAAAGCTACCACTAGTCGTTGCCCATTTGTACTTTAACGGTTGTATTAGAATAGTAATGATTTAGCATATGAAACTACCTTTTTTCCTTAATATTTTGTCCACTTTTTGAGTAGTACGAAGTTAAGTTGTGAATTTTTAACAAAAAACATGGGGATATATTGTGTTTGAGAATTTTGCTAATAATTTTCCACTCAAATAGTGTTTAAAGAATAGAAAAAGCAAAGAAACCAAAAAAAATATACCCATATCTTTAATTAAATTTTTTGTTACCATTCCAACAACTAATGCTTGTAAAAATTAAAATTTTCAAAAAAAAAGTATTCTATTGTTTTGAGTTCTCAAACTAAAGAAGGACCTCAAAAAATACATTTACGATTTCCTAAATTACTGCTCCTATCATTTCTATTTTTTGTATAAATTAACATCAAGTTATAAAAAAGTATGAGTTAAAGTTAACGTTTCAAACAGATTTAAAGGATCTTGAGGTTTTTGATACTATATCTCTTAATTTGAGTACTCTCTTTATTTTAATAATAACACGACATCTATTTGAGCAATACTTTCAACAGTTTATAATAAAATTAGCCTATATCTTCTATAAACTCTCTAGATCTACTATTCTAATCTGTATGATGATGGGAACCAAATAATCAACAAAGTTACATAAAATATAAAAGAAATTAACAGCACTTAATAGTAAACCAGTTTATTTTAAAAATTAATAATGATAAAATAAAAGAAATTGACAAATCGATTTAATTTAGTTAATTAATTTACTTTTAGCTTTTAAAAGTGGCGATGTAATTTTTTAACAGATTTTATAACCACTCCTTGTGCAACTTTACTAGCTACAAATACAGCAACACTTGCAGCAACTTGATATTTAAAATCAACGCCTAAAAATGATAATACTTTTCCACTACCCTTACTTACTTTTCTACTATCAATCAGCTCTTTACCATAACTACTAAGTATAAGAATTAAAAGGACTACTGTCAAATATATCAAATTAAAATTCCTCATTTTTTGTAATACTAAGCCTGTATTTATTGATTATCTTTTTTATATTTTTTTTTATTTTTTGATCATCCAAAGTTTAATATTGATTTTTATTAATTTTCCCAAATTGTTTTTTTAAATTAATTTATACCTTTCAAAATATTAAAAAAATGCTTCATAAATATAAATTACCTTAAATACAACTGTTTATATTACATTAAAAATGCTATATAAAATCTCTATAAATTTCTTCAAGGAAGTTTTTGGAATAGCTTAAAAGTCAACATGATAACATAAATTCTATTCACAAAAAGATAAATAGTTTATTGAGTAATAAGACTCTATTTGATTAGTTTCTTTTTAGCTTTTAAAAGTGGAGTAGTAACTGTTTTGAATATCTTTCGAGTAATTGTCTCTATAACTTTACTAATAATAAAAACAAAAGCACCTTCAATAGCTTGAGATCCAAAACCAAAACCAAATAAAGATAGTAAACTGTCTACTACCTTTGCTTATTTTTCCACTAGATATTAACTTTTCACTACTGTTACTGAGTATAAATATAAAAAAGAATAGTATTAGACAGAGTAGATTGGAATTTCTCATTTTTTATAATTTTGAAGCTAATTTCGATTGATTTCTATTTTATATTTATATATCTTTCTTTACTGTTAGATCATCCATTAATATTGATTTTTTATAACAATCTTAAATGAATTTAATTGTTACTTTTGAAATATGTAATTTTATCTTAAATACTCCTGCAACTATATTATGACTTGCAGTAATTTCTAGAGTCAAATGTTTATTTTTTTAGTTTTTTAATGTCCAAGTATTTATAACTTATTCTGATTTTATTAAATTTTATTTTTTAATGAATGATTATTTAAGTCACAATAGAGTTGTAGAAACTGTGACTCAATTTTAAACAAAATGTAGCCCACTTGGACAGATGTGTAAATGCTTTGATTAAGGTATGATACAGTAACTATAAAGTTTTTCCATTAAACAGCTTATCGAATCTTCTGAAGTATAAAATAGTAATGAATAATTTAATTCATAGCCTAAATTTTAAAATACAACATAAAAAATGATATGTATAACAATTTTTATTACTTTTTACTTGTTTAACATTTAAAATAGAAATAAGAATGTATTTGTGTTTGAGAATTTTACTAATGATTTTTCTCACTCAAATGGTGCCTAAAAGGGAAAAAGTGATGAAGCCAAAAAAACATCCTTAAATATTATAACTATATGGGGATGTTTTTTTTATTTCATTACTTTTCCATTTTTTAAGCGCTATTTGAGCAGAAAGATTGTTAGTAAAATTTTTAAACAAAAAAACACATTTCTACATTGTGTCTAGGCAAATAAACACTAAATTACTTGAAATACATTATCATCACCTCAAAAAGGTCCTCCGTCTTATCTCAAATTATAATAAATTATATATAGTTATACATAATAATATATTAAGTATATTTTTATTTTCAGTTTATCTTAATATTATCAAACTAAGGTTTAAAAGAAGCAGCAAAGCCATCATTAAGACTTTGAATAGAATCCCACCAGTTTTTTAAAGATTGATCTTGATGATTAGTAACAATCATATCGAAGGTAGAAATGGAAGTCATTTGAACAAATTTGAGGTGACCAAACAGAACATAGTCAGAATAACTTGGTTTGTCTCCTTCTAAATATTTAATATTAACTAAACTCATACGAAAAGGTAAGAATAGCTTTTCTATTGCTTCTTTGTGATCTTCTTTTTTACCAGCAAACTCCTCCAATGTCATTCCAAACCAAGCTTCTCTAGTTTTACGAAAATATTCTTGATCTTTTGGTAATAAAGAATCATAAACATTTAATATAATAGATTGAAATAAAGGTGCAAAGATGTTAGCATGATTCTCCAAAAAACTGGAAAAATAACGACCATTTGGGAATAATGGGTTTCCAGGATATCTTTCTTCAAGATAATCAGCTATCTTAGTGGAATCATAAACAATATTATTATTATCAAATTTTATAAATGGTACTTTATCCCACTCTCCATTACTTTTATAATATTAATTAATGTAATGTAAGTTAATAAATATTAAAAACTAACTATTTATTTACCTTAGTTTTGGTATTTGTTCATTAATTTCAGTAAATGTAAGGCCATGTTGAGTGAATTCGATCCCCTATAATAATTCAAGTCAATATTAAAATCATTAATAACATACAACAAATCGATTTACTTTGTGTTTTAAAGCCATTATACTACGCCATGAAAATGGACTAAAATGATTACCATCTTTCTTGTTTACCAAATCGTAAAGTTCAATCATTTTATATTTCTTTAATTAAAAAACAAATATTTTGTAACTTTTGTAATATTCTATTTATATTCATTAATATTTTATAAGGTTCAAACTTTAACTTTTAATTCTTAAAGAACAAATGTAACCTATCATTGTTTTTAATATACTAATTTGAATAAACAAACAAAGCAATAGTAAAATATAACCAAATAATCTCAATAGTAAGTATCTTTATTATATTTATTACTTTGAGTTTTAAATGTTAAATAATATAACTTTGATTGATAATTCAAGTAATAATAAAAATATTAAATAAAATATTAAAGAGTTTGATAGATAATTAATATCGAAATAGATCTTAACATTCATAAGCTTGAAACAATAAAACAATATTCACTCATATCCTTATATTTGATTTTACAATATTGACTTACTGGCTTAAAATAAACATTTATAAAATAATAATAAAATGATAATAAAATATAAAAAACATGTGGTTCTTATGAAGTGGAGTAAATTTAGAACTCGAATAAAATATTAAATAATAATATAATATTATTTTTGTATTTACTAAATAAATCAACATATAAAGTTAATTTACTATATACAGAATAAAAGAAAATATATAAGAACATTTTTTATACGCATCACTAATTTTAATTGGATTAAATAAAAAGTAACCAATTAAGGTCCAAAGTTACATAATTTACCAAATAAATCAACTCCAAAAATATATAAAATAAAAAAATAAGTTATTTTATAGATTTTATTTACAATGTCTATTCAATTCGACCATTTACCTATTGTTTTATTAGAAGATATATTCAAATTACTGGATCCAACTGAACTATTTGACTTACGCTTTTTAAACAAATACTTATTTAATATTGCAAATAATACAATTAAATATAATTTATCTTATTCAATTTATTATTATAATGTGAGTAATCAATATAGAATATACCAACAAAACTTTATTGAACAAAATGGAACAATGATGAAGCATATATATTTAAGTAATAACAACCTCGAATTATTAAATAGTTGTCCTAATATAACATCGTTACAAATTATTGGTCAAGGCGATGACTTTGATTATGATGAAGGTATTTATCAACATATTGAATTTAGTATTAAAACAAATCTAACAAAACTAAAAAAGTTAGTTATTTATAACAACAATATTATTGGTTATTTAAAGCTATTTAGTAGTTATCTTAATCAAATTGAAACAATTGAATTAAGGGAAATAAATGAAGAGCATGTATTTGTAATAAGTATCAATAATATAGTTAAACATCTTATTCCTAATAAACTAAAGTCATTAACATTAGATATTGAGGAATTAAATCTTGATGGATTAGATATAATAAAAACAAAGTTTGTTAATCTAAAAGAGTTAAATTTAATAAACTGTGATTTTACTAGTAGATCAATTAACCTTAACTCCAATGTCAATTTTGCATCTCATTTAAAATTAAAAATTGAAGGATACTTTCATGATGATTTTAATATTAAGCTCCTTGGTAATTTGAATTGTTTAAGACAAATAGAATTGAAAGATACATCCACTTATTTATTTGATATATGTAGCGATACTAAGCTAATCGAAAAAGACAATTTATTTGTTTCGGGAGAGTCAAACTTCGATATGCCAATTGATCATTATCTAACAAAATTAGCCTACTCAAAACAATTTTATATTTATACTCTATCTACAGGCTTTTTTAATATACTTTCATTATTACCAAATATACAACATCTTTTTATTGGCCGTTTATCAGTTGATAATGATAGTTTATTTCAAAAGTCTGATTTAAGTGAAACTGATAAATATAAATTTGAGTTTATAAAACAAATTACAGTTGATTTCTTAATCCTTTACCTAGATGAATTTCTTTCGTTTTTATCATTTTTTCCAAATCTTCAAGTTATTAAAGTCCCATACTTTGCTTTGAAAATGAGAGAATCGACTGTTGTCTATAATCCACCTACTTCTTTACTTCTTATTGCCCCTATCCCATATAATTGTGATCCAGAACTCTATCAAGCATTAGACCAGATTTTTAAAATGAATTGGATAAAGTATGGGGTTGTCTGAATTAGTTTCATTATTTTATCCAATTTTTGAAAAATTTTGTATTTTAAAAACTTCGCTTAAAATTCTATAAAATTCTATCTTTTATTAAAACAAAAGTACCCGGACATAGTTCTAAGTTATTCTATTATAGCTCATAATGTAAGTTAGTTGAATTTCTACTAGATCTTAAATACATATTTTTATAAAACTTTATTGAGAAATATTTATTATCAACTGCTTTATAACCAATATTGTAGATTTATTATCAAACAAATAAACTACTTTAATGTTATAATTACATTATTAATATATTGCCAAGTTAATAAATAGCTGCATGGGAGGGAGTGGTTAGCCCCAAAACTATAATTAACCATCCCTATATAGTACAAGTAATAATAGTCTTTACATATTATTACAGTTACTTGTTCTTTGACTATTTATTAACTTAGATATTAATAACTTAAGTAATCTTAACATTTAACAATCTATTTCTATCATTCAACAAACTACTTACTTGCTTAGTAAATATCGAAATCTTTAAATTCCCTGTTATCTTCGTAAGGTAAGCTGGGATCGATCTTTTGATTTTTCTGTTTTCTATAGACTCTATAACTCTAATTGGAACTATATCGCTTTTTTTTTA
>JASVEC010000230.1:0-28903 GCA_030770535.1 Batkoa obscura | reverse complement strand
TTGTTCTGTAACGTCTAATGCATGATGCCTTTGCTCCCCTAATCACATTCTTAAAATTCTCTAACACCTTGTCTATTCGCCCCCATTTTTTTACTGATGGCCATTGCCCTTCACGCTGCTTCTCCAATTGCTCGATATACACTGATTTGTGATGGTACATTTTCTCTGGGATGATCTCTTCAACCTATCCTCTCACATAAATTTTAGCCTTTACATCTTTCAAAAAATTTTCATCAAAGTTTTACTTTATCCCACTTTGGTCATCCTTCTTACCAACATAGATTCTAATTAGTCCCTGTTTTCCTTGATTGGGGCCACTTCTAACGATCAGAGAGTCCAAATAGTACTATCATTGGCTAGTGAAATCCCGTAAAAGTAGTAATGTACTGGACAAAATAACTTCCTTTCTATGCTAATCCCATCATTGCAATATTTTTAGAGTGTCAGTTATCTGTACATTCATCATCATCTTGATAAATAAAACACTTAGATGTAAGCCTTTCAAGGATAAAAAGATATCGTACTTTTGATATCTTTATTAGCACCAAAAATATCAATAAATAGTAAAAAATCTCTAATATATATTAACAAAACATTTAGTTCGAGTTTAAAGGTTCCTTTTAAAATAAAAAAACTAACATATGGGAGTGTTTTTTTTGGCTTCATTACTTTTTCCATCTTAAACGCTATTTGAGTGGAAAAATTATTAGTAAAATTCTTAAATACAAAAATACATCACCATATTTATTTTTGATCTTTGCAATATTGGCCATATTTTGATTGCTTAAAAAAGTAACAATTAGATAAAATTCAAAAAGGCATCATTATTCACTATTTTAATTCCAATGTTTATTTTTAAGCTGAAATGATTTAATTCTATTAACTACATGTTATTAATTTAGGCTTTTGGAAATAACGATAGTGCTTTTTAATAGTATAAATTTGAGATAATATTGTTACCAATGATGCTTTAAAGCTTACTTCTGAATAATTTTATAAAGACTTTTGTTAAATCATCAATATTATGCTTCAAAGTAAATTTCCACTCAATGTTATGAATCGTCGCAAACCTTTTTTTTAAAATATGTCTTTCCAAGGTTGTTTTTATTGAGATAAAACGCAATATAAAATACACATTATAATAAAGAAGCTTTATCCTTATTATGAGCTTTTGGAAAAAGTTTTATTTAAAAGCAGTCAATTGATACAATAATTAGGCTGTCACTCCTACCCAAATGAAAAAATATTCAACTTTTCATTGATTATTGTCAACCAATTAAAATCAATGAAACAAAGATGAAAGCAAGAGGGGATCATAATCATTTTTTTTAAAATTCCAACAATGGAGGGTAAAAAAGGAACTTACAATCTATTTAAAATAAGTCAATTTTTAAGCATGGATGATAAAATAAAAGGAAGAGATTTATTAAAGTTGGATAAACATTCATTTAGAAAAAATATGATGGCACTTTATGTTTCTTTAAAACAAAATGATGGATTAGATGAAACTCAAAGAAAGAGGACTGTTTTAAGTATGTGGGGTAAATGGCTACGAGAAAATAAGGAAAGTAAAATAGATAATCATAGTGATTATAATACAAAAACTGGGCCTACAGAGAAAAGGTATGAGAACAATTCAATTGTAAAACAAAAGACGGAATCTGCAGCTACTCCAATTAACAGCTATAAAGAAAATGTAAAGATAATTAAAACAAGCGAAATCAATAATCAAGAAATCCCAAATAAAGCTATAATCATTGATATCAATGACAAAAGCGAAAAAGAGGTTAAGAAAGATGACGTTGAAAAGCAAAATAGTTCAGATAATTCAATTGAAGGCAAATCAGTAATTTTGATTCAAAATAAAGAAAACAATCCAGTTCAAGATAAAAAAAGTGATGCGAATGATACTAAAGTGGGTGAAACAGTTTTGAGTAAAACAAGTACTCCAAATAAGCCTAAAGTAGTTCAATCCAAAACAAATACTCCAACCAAGCCTAGAGTAAATCAAATGAAATCAAGTAATCCGATTCAAAATAGAGCAACTATCGCAATTCAAACTAGGACAAATAAAGCAATTCAAACTAAAGGAATTAACTCAGTTCAAGCTAAAATGAGTCAACCCAAGCCAAATAATGTGATTCAAGCTAAAGTAAATACTGCAGCTCAATCTAAAGTAAGTAATAAGATTCCGATCAAAGCAAATGTTATAAATCAACCCAAAATAAGGAATTTAATCCAAGTCAGTACAAGGGAGGCTTTTCAATCTAAAATAGATGTTATAGCTCAGCCTAAAGCAAGTAATCCAACCCAAGCTGAAGTAAATAATAAGGTCCTATCTAGAGTCAATAGAGCAACTCAAACTAAAGAACGTACTCCAATTCAACCCAAATTAAGTGATGCGATTCAGAATGAAGTAAATGATATCGATTCAAAGGAAAATAAAAGTATTGAAACAGTTAATAATATCCGAGATAATAACAGATTAAGCAATGAGAATCTGGCTCAGGGTAAAGTAGGTAATATCAATTCAAAGGAAGATAAAAGTATTGAAACAGTTAATCATATCCAAGATAATAACAAACTAAGTAATCTAAATGTAGATTACAAAGACCCTTTAACTGAAATCAAAGAACTCATTATGGAAAAAGATATTCCTCTAGTTGAAAATAAGAGTATAAGCACAGGGAATATAAAAGACAATATTAAGCCTGGCTCCACCAATAAATTAACACAAGAGAAGCTAGTTCAATCAAAAGAAATAAATATTGAAAATAACAGTAAGGATATAATGCACCAAACTATCGTATTTGAGGAAAAGACAATGAGTTCAAGTGATGATAGTATTTATGAAAAAAGAAGAAGGCTAATGAAAAACCAAACTAGAAAATTAAATAAGCCAAGGATTAGTATTGTTGAACGTATAAGTGTTAAAGCTAATAAAACAAAACTTGATTTTAACAAATGTATCAATGAAGTTAAAAGTCAGAAGGGGATAAATCCAGAGGAGAATTCACTAGATAAGGTGATGAAGGAATGGAATAAAGATAAAGATAATAAATTAGAAAAACTCCAGCAAATTGAACAAATTAAATTGATTGATAATGAAATAGATAGCTCTAGTGAAGTAAAAAATGGTATTGACGGTGATAATGATGATAAAATTAAGAGGGACATTGACTTTAATACTTATTCAGATGTTGAACATAGTACTATTAAGCAACGACACTTGGTTGAACTTGATGATAATTCATTGGATGAGTCTGTATTTATTGATGAAATTAGGGTGAATAAAAGGAAAGATAGGATGTCTAAAGGACAAAAGAAATTGATAGATAATAATGACATTATAAATAAAAAAGTATATGATATGTCAGTAAAATTAGCAGAGCAATATTCAAAAGAAAGGTTAATGTATTATCAAATCAATAGCACAAAAAGACTTGAATTTGAGAAGCAAGATATTAAAGAAATGATAGCACAAGATGATTTAACTTATGTAGCTGATTGGGCAGCTGATGATGAAGCTAATAAAAAACAGGTGGATCTTCAAAATCAATATAAACTAAAACAATTATTTCCAAAAAAAACATTGGATCCTGGAGAAGTATTTACTAGAAGGTTTAAAGATATTGGAGATCGAGACTTTTTTAAGTTTAAAACCCAAAATGTTAAATTAACCATTGATCCCTATCTTAATAATAAACTACCTTTACCAATACCATCTCAATTATTAAAGAATCACAATGAGGAAACTGAAAATTATAATGAGAATATTACAATAGATTCTAATAAAAAGTTGTCATTAAGTGATTTAATAAAACAATCCAAGAGTTTTGTTAATCTGCATCAATATGAACCAATCAATGATGATTTAGATATCTTTCCAGAAGCTCATGTCCGTAAAATACCACAACTTCGTAATGGTTATAGAAGAACATCCGAATTGGAAAAGGAAGCTGAGAAGATACTAGAAACAGAAGGTTTAAGGAGAAATGGTAAGAGATCAAATGGAAATTAATTGAAATTGTATTCATTATTTTAATTATTTCAAATTAAATAAACAAAATCAGCTGCGTTATTTTGTCAATACTTATTATCTTGTTTACAACCATAATAACTGATAATTAACATTATAGGTTTATAAATGCTCAAAGTATCTAATAATAAAATACTGCTAATAAACAGAAATTGCAAAAACCTTATAAAATTCTATTAAAGATACTTTATAAAAACACAGTGTTCGATAAAAAGCAGTTTTAAGCTATAATTTAGTTATTTAAACCTTGTAATTAAAGTCAAAAACTTTCCTAATATTGCAGGATTATGCTCCGTATAGGGCTTGAACCTATGACCTTAGCGTTATTAGCACCACGCTCTGCCAACTGAGCTAACGGAGCTTCCTGCTTTCCTTGAATTTAGGAACAAATAATTTAATTATAAATTCCATTCTAACATCTTGGGCTATTTGTTGGTTGAGCTTTAGTTTGAAGTACTTTTCAAAGTGTTTTTCAACTTTTCTATAGCCAGTAACAAGGACTTGGTAGTTTTCTAAGTCATTTATAATTTTATCAAAAAAGTACATTGTAATTGATAAAATTCATAACTACATGTATTGTTATTTTATGTGAAGTTACATAAAAAGAAGGAACTAGTAGCTATTTTTTCAAAATAGAAAATTTAGTCTCAAAATAAATATAAATTTTAATCATCTGAAATTCAACTTAAATCATAAGACAGCTTTGGTAATTTATTTCCATTTTATTGGGTTAATAAAGTCCACAATTTTTTATTGGCAGTGTTTAAACTTTAAGCCATTGAAGTATAAAATGACAAAAAAAAAAGATTTTTAAAAATCAAAAATGGATCATTCAGTACCTTCAATTAATCAACTTAATGAAATATACTCAGATTTACAAGTTCAAAGCCAAAAGTAAGTATTTATGTCATCAATATAATTAACAGTTTAAATATTTTTATTAGTCTTCGTTACAAAAAATTAATAAAAGAATTTCAAAAACAATTTAATGTAATCCCTCATTTCATTTCAAGGGCACCAGGAAGAGTCAACATAATAGGTAAGCTAAAAATAATATGAAGTTAAATTATTAATAAGGCGTAAGGTGAACATATCGATTATTGCGGATTTGGAGTGCTACCTATGGGAATTGAAAAGGATATCCTAGGAGCTGTGTATGTAGAAGATAAAGAAGTAAGAGCTGGTGAAGAAGGATTAGAAATTAGCAATATAAATCCAAAGTATCGCAAAGCAACCATAAAACTTTTAAGCAAAGAGGAAGGACTTGTAAATGTTGATATGGAAAAACATGAATGGTATAATTATTGTTTGGCTGGTTATAAAGGGGTATTGGAAACAAAACCAAACAATAAAGTAAAAAAAATCAAAATTATGATCGATGGAACTGTACCAGCCGGCTCAGGTTTATCTTCAAGCTCAGCTTTAGTTGTTTGCATGTCCTTAGCTACTAGCTACTCACAGAATATACCATTAAAACAAAAGGAGTTAGCAAAATTATGTGTAAATAGTGAACGTTACGTTGGTGTTAATGGTGGTGGTATGGACCAAACTTGCTCTATTTTAGCTCGTAAAAATGCACTTTTAAATATTGAATTTATCCCCACGTTAAATGCTAGGTTAGTTAAATTACCTAATTTAACACCAGAATGTGTATTTGTTATTGCCAATTCGAATATAGTAGCAGATAAACAAAAATCAGCTAAATACCATTATAATTTGAGAGTAGTAGAAACTAGAATGGTAGCCTATTTATTAGCTAGCTATTTAAAATTGGATATTGATTTATTCGAAGCTCCTACTTTAAAAACAGTATTGGATGCCTACTATAAAAACAACTCTAATACAAGTAATTTGGATAAACTAACAGAATTTTTAAAGCTTACAAAAGAGCATATTAACAAAGAACCTTACACTGTTGAGTCTTTTTCAAGAGATTCCAAATTACCCTTAGAGAAAGTTGAACAACTCTTCTTCACCAAATACGACGTAGATCGTACTAAATTTGAACTTTACAAACGAGCTAAGCATGTATTTTCTGAGGCTTTAAGAGTTTATCAATACTGTGAGTTATGTGAAAGTTCAAGCCCAGATGTAGCTAGCAAATTAGGAAACCTCATGAATGATTCTCAAGCTTCATGCAATTTATTATTTGATTGCTCATGTCCAGAATTAAATCAATTAACTCAATTAGCCCTTCAACATGGTGCTTTGGGTTCTCGTCTTACTGGGGCTGGATGGGGTGGTGCTACCGTTTCTTTAGTTCCTGTTGAAAAAGTAGAAGAGTTCATAAAAGGATTGAGGAATTCTTATTTTAAAAAGTATACCGATGAACAATTCAATGAATTTGTCTTCCCTACCTCCCCATCTATGGGGGCTGTTCTTTTGAATAATTTAGAACAGTTTTTAAGTTCAACGAAATTAGGTAATAAGCTTTAAATTTAATAAAGAAGATCATATCATTATTTAAAATTACATGCATATTAAATTCTTTTTCTATTTAGATTCATAGTTGAATGGTACTAAAGTTTGTATTTAATATTAATATTAAATATAGTAAATTAAAAAGGATCATAAAAACTTTCCTGGCGTCTATTGGTTTCGATTATAATAATTTTAGTATTTTATATTATTTTAAAAATAAAAGTATAGAAATGTTATGTAATGAATTTATTATTTGTTTAGTTTTATATTATTTCTTTATTCATTTATATCGATTTTTAATGTTTCATGTCATTCTTAAACATCTTTTAATATATAATAAAAATGATCAAACTGAAGGAAACAAGGTAAGCTTCTCTATCTTTTATACAAGATATGGTTTACAAAAAGTTTATTAGGGTACTGTTTAATGATTTTTCAACTTGAATTTGGGAATGCTTTTTTGCATTAGTATTTTGTCCATTTATAAAAAAATCTAAATTTTGAAAATAATTGTACTCAAAAAACACCTCTATTTAGTTTTTAGTATTTATTTACTCATCCAATTAATTTAATAAAAATAGAAAATTTAACAATATCTTTTAATCCTTATATCTTTTATATTTAAAGCTTATATCGGATGCTACATAGTAAATTCATGATCTTATTTTTATTATCATAAAACAACTACAGATGCTTAAAAATAACATCCACAATTTTTTTGTTTCTTTCGCTTTTTTAAAATAGGACATAGGGATGTTTTTTTGGTTTCATTACTTTTCCATTTTTTAAGCACTATTTGAGTACAAAGATTGTTAGCAAAATCCTTAGACAAAAAAATACATCCCCACATCTTGTGTAAAATAACCAAGTTACAGAAAGTAAAAATATTATACTTAATTAAAGCAAACTATACAAGTTGAATATAGAATAATCTAGATACTTTTTCAAAACCCTAGAATCAAACTACGTTGTTGTCTTAATATAAAAGATCAAATTATTTTATGAAATTTCTCTTTAACATACAAATAAAATGCTTAAACTGGAAGGTTTACCAGATATTATTTTGTTACAAATATTTAATTTAGTTAACCCAGATGATTTGTTTGATCTTTGTTTTTTGAATAAATTTCTTTATAGTCGTATTTATGATATAATATACAATAGTTTATGCAATTCTGTTTACTTTGATCACGATTACCATGAACTTCAAAATAATTTTACAATTACGGATGGAGATAAAATAAGAGATTTAATCATGAATAGCAGTGATGACTATCATTGTTTAGAGCTATGTTCAAATACCACCAGTTTATCTATCAGCTTCGAGGGCGGATTAAAAGAATTAGACGTATTATTAGCTTCAAACTTATATCCTAAATTAAAAAAGCTTAGTATATATATACCTTATGATGAATATGAAAAATTCGTAAGTTGTTTGCCACAGTTTAAGCAAATGTTGGATGATATTGAGTTTCTCAGTATCAATAGTGTTAGTGTTAATACCAATGGATTTATAAACTATCTTAATCCAAACAAACTTAAATCGTTAGAGTTGCACTCAGACTATAATGCTGATTCAAGCACATTAACAAAGATAAAAGATAAACTGCCATTGTTAAAATTATCAATAGTCTCGTACGATGATGATGAAATGAATTATGGATTTGATTATCTTATATATTATGATTCTACAAGTAAGCTCATAATCTGTTTAGATCGTTTGATATGATATTTCAATTAAATGAAAAATCTGTCAACTTATAATGATATTTATTTGTACCCATTCAATTATAATGTTGATAAAAGCATATCTAATAAACTAGATAAATATAAAATCTAATCTTTAGGTTATGTTAATCCAACGATGCTTGAAATAACAGATTTAAACTTATTATCAAATTTAAAGAAAGTCAGTATTCGAGAACATCAAGAATTATACACAGTATTAAGTTCGATTTGTTTATTATCAATAATACAAACTACTGAGTTTTGTTTCGTTGATATTTATCATGAAACAGATACATTCATTTCTTCTAAGCATTTTGATTTAGATGAAAATTAATATGATAACAATAATGATTATTACTATAGACAGCCCTTAGCTATGATCAATCCAATTCAATGTAAATTTTTAAAACGTTTAGTGTTTGATAGTTGTGGTTTATTGTTTCAAGACATCTTAGATGTTTTATGTTTCTTTCCCAATGTTGAAGCAGTTAAGCTTTGTTACATTGTTTTTAAAGGATCTGAAAAAGAGTTAGTATATAAAAACACCAACTCTATTTTACTTCAGTTTAATAATGTTTCATTCGGACGTGATGAAACTAATATTATTAATAGTTTAAATAAAAATTCATTAGCTACTTTAATAAAATAATAAGTTTTTTTAGTATTTGATTTTTTTACTTTGAATCATGACAATGTTCATTAGTAAGTTAAAAAATGTAAACGATACTAATAATACATATAATTAGCGCTATGTGGATAGCAATTGCTATATACTAAAACTATCTTAGGTTCCATCTGCTTTAGTCAATAGCAAGTTCAATTTAATTTTCAAAGAAACATCATCTTTCAGGATATTAAAAAAACGTCATTATCAGTTCAAAATAAATTAGTTTCTAATTAATTTATATCCAAGTACCCTTAAATTTTAGCAGTATATTAAGTAATATATTAGAAGAAACCTTTAAGCCACTAGAACTTCCTGAGCTATCCGAGCTGAGACTTCTAAATAAGTATTTATCCAAAGTAGTGAATTTAGTGATTCAAAGCAGTTCACTTATTCCAGATACAATGAATTTAATTATCAAAAATATCAAACGTTTCAAGCGGGATTTATCAAAGAGAGTCAATAATTAATGAAACATACCAACATCAATATTAACAACTATAAACTATTATTAGGGTGTTCAAATGTAGTATCAACTCATCATTTATGTTTACTAAAAAAGATTCATAATTTTAAAAGTCGAATTTAAAGGGAAGTTATCTTCTATGAAATAACTTCCAATCCAAGGGTATGAATATTTAAGTCTTTTGTTATCTCTGAATTTTTAAATAAAGTATTTGAAATTCAAGGTAAAAATATGGTTATCAAAGAAATTATTAAATAGACACTTTGATTTTCGTTATACTGAAGGTTGGAAATTTAAATTAATTTGAAAGTATCAAATTATTCTATTATAACAATTGTTTGTTTAATATGCGTTATAATGATAGTATTATTATTATTATTGTGTTATTTTTAACAATTCAATTATATTAAACCATATATTACTAGAAGCTATCAATTTTGATATATTAAATGATAAATTTAAAGCAAATTTATTTGTGTAGTTTATTTATTCGATCATTTAAAACTGTTTTGTTGTTAATAAATATTAAGAAAAATTCAACTTGGTCTTGTTAGTTTTAATTTAGGAGATGAGGAAAATAATGAAATTAACAGAAATCGATTAATTACATGTAAATTTGTAAAACAAGTTACTATGAATTTTTCAATACATCAATTGAACAGTTCAATTTCTTTTTAGCTACTTTTCTTGATATTCAACTATTAACTTTTAAAAATTATCTTGTTTTAAATTTAGATACAAAGTTAACTAAGTTATCTACCTTCTGTTGATTATTGCTCTTATTTGACATAAAGTACAATGTAAAATTATTAAAAATGATTTAACATTAAGTTGGATTGAATGTAAAAATAGGGTTTTTAACTGATTCTATGTTAGTTTATGATATTACATGTTAATAAACTGTTCTTGTTTTTCTAATAAAATATTCTTACTTACTGCTAGGAATTTTATGTAATGATACTCACCTGAATTAAAGAAAGAGCAGTGATTTATTTCGTGGGAAAGTAATAAACTAAATAAACTCAACGAAGACAACTCAAGGAGCCCGGAAAGGAACTTGGAAAAATTTGGCCATTTTGTTCCAGTCTTAGATTCTGAAATGAGTGCCAGAGCGTATTTGATTTCGCATTGAGAAATCAAACCCGTTTGAGTGAGACCTGTAAAGATGGTGGGCCATTGAAATTATTTTTAGTTTAAATAAAAAACAATGACAGTTTATCAAGGAATGCCTAGATTCAATTATATTAAAAATCGTAATCTATAAAACAAGCCCAAATAAAAGACAGCTTAATAAGCTCAACAAATGAACACTTGATTACTAACATTTGTATTGTATAGTTTACAAATATTGAAATAGAATCTCACAACCTCAATATTCACATACCATTCATATCAACTGTTTAATCTTAACCCACTTAAATCTATTTCAAGCCTAATACACTTCTAATAAAATTATAGAAATTACTTTTGTTTAATAATTATACTAACATCCCATAGCTTTGTATACAACTAAATTTATAACATCCAAATCTACCTAAAGTAGGATCTTTTCTCCAATTAGAACGAATTTGTAAACATCTAGTATTAAGGTTGGAAACTTCAACATCATCAACTGGAGTAGTAGCTGGAGCAGCAGTGCAGAGTTGGAAACTGAAAGCAGGGATAAGTAAAGTAGAAACGATTTTATTAAGCACTGGGGCTAAAATTACGAGGTTGGTATTTAGTTATAAGAGGGCTGGTATTTAGACTACCTTTTGTCAAATTAAGAATTATTAATAATAATAAATTAGTAGCTTAGTGATGGTTATTTATATTTGTCGGATTTTGATTTTTGCCTGAAAAAGTATTTTAATTCATAAGTGTAGGTATAAGAGCTTATTTTATTCATAAATTATCCTTTGATATAGTAATATCATATTCTGGGAACAACAGGAGCAACAAATTTGAATAGATTCTAAATGATACAGTCATTCAGTTTCTTATTAGAACCACAGAGAAAACAAAAAATAAACTCAATGAAATTTGACTACGGTTTAAAACAATGAAGTTATTTGTTTTTTTGTTGATGAATTAACTCAGAGCTTATACATTTATAAAAATATATATTTGTATAATTAAAGTTGGAATTATTATAAATTACGATGAATAAGATTGGGTTTGATGTTTGTTTATAGCTCAATTGGGTATTAAAGATATTGATTTATAAAAACAATCTCACAAAAATGAACATAGATTACATATGAATACTGTTGTATCAATTCTTGATGTAAATTTAATTAAATTTTATACATTACTTGATAAATACAACACCAATAAAATAATAACATTTCATTTCTATTTCGTAAAAATTTAATAAAAGGGGACAATTTAAATATGATAATTCAAACTATGAATCAAGAAAAATAATAAATTGATGAATTCAGCTTATTTGGTCTTTAAGAAATTCATTTTATTGAAAAACTTTAAAGTTATACATCCTAATTCCTACATACTTAACAAGTTTCATTTCATTTACGCGGATCAAATTCGCTTATTTATATGAATAACTGATCACCTTTTGATTATGACCTTCTATTGAGCTCACCTATAAAGTACTTGCTTTTTTTGTTAGATAAAATTACTCTTGAAGCTTCTAATATTAAAATGATACATAGTTTATGATTGAAGTTCTCTATATATAATACGCATAATAGTTAGTTATATTAAGTAAACTTAGTAGCCTTATTAAATGTTCGAGATATTAGGGAATAATTCAGTTAAAAAGCCTCGAGTTACTGTGTTCTAAAATCTCTTCTATATTCTGACAAGTATGGATATCAAAACGAGAGAATAATACTCTTTGGGATGAAGCTACAAATATCCATAGCAAATTAAACTAAGAGCATGGGATTGATGATCTCTGAATTCGAGAGCAAAACTTAAATGGTTGTTATGTATTAATCAATCATGGAGCTGGCAAAACGATATTTCACAATATAAAGATATATTTTTTTAAGAATTTTACTAATAATCCTTTTGCTCAAATAGCATTTGAAGATGTAAAAAATAATGAAGTCAAAAAAACACTCCTTGATATTAGTTTCAGTTACGATAATTTTACTAGATTGATTTATTGTATGTTTAACATAATGTTTTTAATTTTATAGTTCATTTAATATCATTTTTAAGCTTATAAAATAAAATAGGTAGTAATTAACTAGTATTAAATTAATATTTTAATTTATTAGTTATGATATTTAAGTTTAATATTAATATAATATAGTTATATTAAAGCAAATTAAATGACAAAAATACTATAATAAAATGATGACAGCAATAAAGTTATCATTAAAATCCAGTTTATAAAACTTACTAGTAATATTGACTCCAAAATTACTCATTATAAAAAAAAACGCTATATAAATATTTGTTATAGCTCTTGTATCTAATAAGTCTGGTAGGCTCCGTTAGCTCAGTTGGCAGAGCGTGGTGCTAATAACGCTAAGGTCATAGGTTCAAGCCCTATACGGAGCATGTGTTTTTTGAGTTAAATTTTTAATATTTTTCAAAAATCATCATATCAATCTACCTTTTTTTTAGCACTTTTATTGACAAAAGAATGAATAAATCATATGAAATATAGACTGTTTTAATTAATAAGTTGTAATTTATAATAGAAAGGGTTCTTTTTAGCAAAAAGCTTTAATGATTACTACCCACTAACCTTATAAATTGGACTCCATAAAGCATTATGGCTCAATATTAAACCATCAAATAAAATTGTTAACACATTAAAATAAAGACACTAGATTAAATGGGACCTTGTATAATAACATTAAAATAAGTAATCAATAATCAATAAGTTGTAGTTTATAAAAATATACTAAAGAGTATAAACAGTAAATTTGTTTATTACCAAGTGGGTATTGGTGACGATTTATTTACATTCAAATTTGTAGCATCTGAATCTACCTAAGGCAGGGTCATACTTCCATTCAGTACAAAGGATAATACAATTGGCACCGATATCATCAGCTGTAGCTAAGATACTTTTTTCACTGATATCGACTTGGGTACCAACTGAAGCATCAGCTGGAGCAGCAGCACAAAGCTGTAAACCAAAAGCGGATACAAGTAAAGTAGCTATGATTTTTTTAAGCATTTTAGCTAAAGGTATTATATTATTATGTGTTAAATGGTTAATATTAAAATATTACTTTTGATTCTGAGTTAACTTTAATCATTTTTTCAAGTTTGTGGAGCCTATTTATACTCTAATCGAAATAAGATAGAGTTTGATGTGGACAAACAGAGTTTTATTCTAGAAATATAAAACATCTTCATAATAAACATACTGTAATGATTCATTTATCTTGTATATAACCATATGAAATCAGATGAATAGATTAGTTAATAAAACTTAGTAATACTGGTAAATAAGAAATCATTATCTTGATTCAAATGAAGCTATAGGTACAAACTGTTGACATTAGTATATATGTTATGGTTCAAATTTATAATTTAACAAGTATATTATTTGATATTTATTATATAGAATATTCAAAACTACTTTGGTTCTAAACCCATAAAACAATTTAATACTATACTTAGTATTAGTAGTATTTTAATCTTGAACCATATGAAAGCATGTGTTTCAATATAACAATAAATCTGTTTTAACCATATGGAACAAGTAGCTTAGGTTAAAAGCTTTTTTTTAGTTAAGAGTCAATTATAGAATGTCGTTTTTAATGACTTCTATTTAAGTAAATAAAGCTGTATAACTTATTCGTAACGTCATTAATTCTGGTAATAAACCTCAAGCATTTATGAACCATTGTTAAATTAATTCTTATTTTGACATTGGCTTGAACTTAACATAATATTATTTTACTTGGAACAATCGCTTTAAATATATATGGTTGAAGAATCATGACTACGATATACAGATGTATCGGTTTGTCTATAGGCTAACATTGTAATATGATAAAAACAAATCATTAAAAGTTACCTTAAATGAATGTTAGTGAACAATGAACAAATCCTAAATTCGTTATCCAATTTATAATAAAATAAAGCTAAAAAAAGATAAATAAACAAATCAAATAAAAAATTAACGAATATCATCGCTTTTTTATCATTATTGTTTTTATCCCACCTATTTTTACGAAGATATTGGGATGGAGACAAAGTAAAGAACAAATACTAAACTGGAAGTGGCCTTTTAAATCCAAGGTTTTTTAGTTAATCAATTTTTATGTATTATTATTCAAATTGAAATTTTACTAACTCAATATGAAACTTCATAACTAAATGACTTCTGTTTTTATTTAAACATATAATCTCAAAGACATTTTCAATAAATTTGATTAATATGTTACTATTATCTCACCACTTTACATCAATTTAGAACTAAGTTTAGTAGTTTTTTATAATACACTTGTAATATAAAGTATAATTATAATAACTTTTAATATGTTATTTTAATATCTTCCTTGTATTAACATGCATTCAGTTATAAACACAATTGGTCTAAAAAGAATAATTAATTTATCTTTACCATATTTTTATAATACTCAAAGAATCTGAGTGAAACTATTTCTAATGATTACACATTATTTTCTGTCTTGAAGTTTTCTTTTTCTCAGCTTTTAGTTTTATGGAAATAAAATCACTGCTGATCTTTGGGCTATACATCTTCTGAAAAAGATGTATAGCTTCTATGTTATGCATTCTTAGCAATGGACATGAAGTCACTAACAAAGAATCTAATATAAAAATTGGAGAAATTGTTGTTTCAAAGTATATTATGTCACTAACTATATCTCTATTGCTAAAGATTGAACGTTAATAAAAGAAATTAATATAGGTAAAGTTCAAATATTAAAGCACTCGTTTATCGTTAAAGAAAATCATACACTTTGAAGTCGATATTTGATTATGCAAGTTATAAATATAAACAAACTTTCAAAGATATTAAGATAAAAAAAGATTTTTATTTATTCACATATCAAACGATTGTTGATTTATTTACATTCCCATTTGTAGCATCTGAATCTACCTAAAGCTGGATCCATTTTCCATTCAGTACAGAGGAGTAAGCAGTTAACGCCGGCATTTGGAGCGGCATCAACGGCATCAACTTGGTTAGTAGCTGGAGCACCAGAGATGAGTTGTAAACCGAAAGCGGATACAAGTAAAGCAGAAACGATTTTGTTAAACATTATAACTAAAGAAATTAGGTTAAAGAGGTTAAATGGCTGATACTAAAGGATTACTTTGGATTTTGAGTTAACTTTAATAATTTTGTAGAATTCCTAAACTATATTTATACTCTTACTCAATGTATGATGAAATCTTTACATAGTCGAATGATGAATTTTAAAAAATATAAAATATCTTTACAATAGACGAATATTGTAACAGCTCATTTAATCTTTATAGAACCATATAAAACCAAAACATCCCCACATGTTAATGAAACTTAGTGACATTGGCAAATAATAACTTATTATCTTAAGTTAAAATAAAATATGGCTAAAAACTGTCAATATTGATGTTTATGCTATGGTTCAAGTATCTAATATAACAGGTATATTCTTTGATATTTATTATACAGTGCATTTGTAAAAAGCTTAGTTCTTAAACAATAACTCGATTTACAACTGTATTTACTATTAGTAGTATTTTAGTCTTGAACCATACAAAATTATTTATTTAATAAAAATAAAGCTCTTTAGCTATAGATAACCTATGAGTTATGTCAAAAGTTATATTTAATATATTCCAAAATTCCAAAATACAAAAATACATCTATCGCAGATATGCACTTTCTTTAATAAATATCTGTTATTAGATAGTTGTCTTTATACCAGTTTAGAATTGTTGTTCCTATTAAATATATCAAATATGAACTTCACCAGAAAAACTATTTAATATTTATAAATGGATTATGACATTTTATTGAATTAAAAATCAGCTATAAGTTGTCATCAAAAAAGGCTTTCATGTAGATAAGCTGTGTAATTTATTCTTAATGTTATCGATTTTAAGAACAACCTTGAGTAATTATGAACCATTGTTTGATTAATTATGAACCATTGTTTGATTAATTATCAATTTTGACATAGTTTAAACTCACTGTAATATTAGTTTATTTATATCAATTGCTTTGAATATATAGTTAAAGGGTCATAATGCCAGCTTATAAACCTCTTAGTTAGTTTACAGTCGATATCTATATATAATAAAAATAAAATATCAGAATTTATCTAAACTGAATGATAATTATTAAGCTATAAGCTTTTTGTCTAATTTATAATATTATAGTGCTAAAAAAAGATAAATAAACAAATTAAATAAAAAATCAAAGAATACTGTCGCTTTATTGTTATCATTGTTATTATTGTTTCATCTATTTTTATAAAGATTCTAGAATAGAGATGGATTAAAGGAATAATAATAAAGCAAATATAGCCCTTTAGGATTGAAATTTCCATGGTTCACCAGTTTTTTAAAATATTATTATAATAATTGAGCATTTGGTTCTAAACAGTTTGATATTAATTTAAGTATCTAATGACTTTTATTTTCATAAATATATATAACTTTAAAGATATTTCCAATAAAGTTGATTGATATGTTACTATTATCTTACTACTTTAGATCAATTCAAGATTACAATGTTTATTTTATCATATTGATTATTAAAATTTAGAACTAAGTTTAGTAGTTTTTTATAATACACTTGTAATATAAAGTATAATTATAATAACTTCTAATATGTTATTTTAATATCTTCCTTGTATTAACATGCATTCAGTTATAAACACAATTGGTCTAAAAAGAATAATTAATTTATTTTTATTATATTACTTTTATCATATTATTTTTATCTTGTTTGCGAAAGTAACATGTAGCTCTTTTTGATAATACCGCTTTATTTTATATGATCGTGTATTTTTCTCTTTCCCAACCTTTTACTTCTATGTAGATAAACTCAGTACTAACCTTTGGAATGCACACATCCTGGGAAAGAAGTGTAGCTTTTAGAATATGGGGGATGTTTTTTTGACTTCATTACTTTTTCTATTTTTAAGTGCTATTTAAGCGGAAAAATTGTTAGCAAAATTCTTAAAAAAATATATCCCTATATGCATCTTTAGTAACAGATATTTAAAATTACTAACAGAAAATTCAATAAAAAAACTGAAAGAAACTCTATGCTAAAGGATGGGTATGTCAGTATCTATATACTTATTACTAAAAAAAAGACTGAATATGTTGATAAACTTTTGAGTGAAATAAGTTGTTATAGGTGAAATTCAAATAAAAACATTTATTGATGAAAACCACATTTGAGGTCAACATTTAACTATTTATATAGAAATACAGACAAATATTTAAAGGTAATAAATTCGTTAAAGTTTTGTTTTTATTTAATAAAATATCAAACGATTGTTGATTTATTTACATTCCCATTTGTAGCATCTGAATCTACCTAAAGCTGGGTCATTTTTCCATTCAGTACAGAGGAGTAAGCAGTTAACGCCGGCCTTTGGAGCAGCTTCAATGGCATCAACTTGGTTAGTAGCTGGAGCAGCAGAGATGAGTTGTAAACCGAAAGCGGATACAAGTAAAGCAGAAACGATTTTGTTAAACATTTTAATTTGATAATAAAAAGTGTAAGTTTCGAAAGTCTATTTATACTTTTCAATTTTTTTGTCAAAATATTTGAAATTCTAATTGTACATATTGTTGATTGACTCATTTACTATTCTTTCATCTATATTACTATTTTGTTTGATGAACAATAGGCGTAATGAGCTATAAACCGATTACAGTAAAATAAGTATTCTATTGATTATCAAAGAACCTTAAAAGAAATTCATAAAATAAATCCAAATTAAGTAAGCTGCAATCATAATAAGTTACAACTAACGTCATTGGTGTTTGCTATTTATTATGGTTCAAGTAATTATTTAAAATGTTAATTTTTGCCAATAATCTTTAAAATTAAACTAACATATAGCTATTGTTCCATCTATCTTTAACACTATGTTGTTTAGATTCTACATAGCATTCGGATAATATTTTATTATTATTATAAAAACACTAATGTTCAATTCTATTTAGTTAAAATAATAAAACGGAAAATTATTTGAAATATAACTAAACCTCAATTTATGATATTAATAGAAATAATAATGAAATTAAAGTATTAAGTCTTTTGAAAATACACTAATTAATATAAAGTAAATGGTCTAGAATTTAATTTCTTTTATCACATATATGACAGTCAACTATAAATGGATTATCTAAGCTATTCATTGATTTTCAAATAGATAAATTATTTTCTCAATATAGTAGAAATTTTCGCTATAAGACTAAAGAACTGATTTGTTCATAAACAGATTTTTAACAACTTTATAGTAGATATTAATGTTTATCATTAAATTTGTATATCGAATAGTTAGTTTTACAAGTAGCTAAAAATTTCATAAAGTCCGGCTTTTTATGTTAATTATTTTCGTTTGTTATAGTAATAATAAAATTGTTTATATTTTTGAGTATACTTTGGTTTATTTAATTGCTTTATTTTCTCTTTACTCTGAGATGCTGTTATTTATAAGATTTTTATGTCATTGATTACTTACGAATAATTGATATATTTTATAATTAAAGTATATATTTGTAGTATTTTATTATTATTATAAAGTTATTTTCATTGCTATTTGAAATCAATAGTCAAAGTGGGAGTTGTGATCCTAATAATAGAAAAAGATATGGGAGTGTTTTTTTCGGCTTCATTATTCTTTCCATCTTTTAAGCGCTATTTGAGTGGAAAACTTGTTAGTAAAATTCTTAAACAAAAAAATATATCCTCATATAACTAAAATAAAAAAACTATATAAACTGTATAGTAATTTAAGGAGTTATTGAGCAACACGATTAGGTAAAGGTATCATAATAAAGTTAATAAGATTGTTATAATCATTAAAGCATTAAGATTTATGCAATGTGTTTTTCGGTTTCATTACTTTTTCAATTTCTAAGTAATGTTGAGTAGAAAAAATGATAGTAGATTTCTTAAACAAAAGAGACATCCTTAGTATTTTATTTAATTGAATATTTACTATTTTTATAAAATAATTACTATTTAAAGAAGTTGATTTATATTTTGTAGTTTTATGAAATAAACTACTGTTTTTCTCCGTATTTTTCATTTTAAAATAAAAATAATAGTTATTTATTAATTAAATGTATAAGTTGTATTAAAAACTTGAATAAAAACCCAATAAACTCCCCCAAATATAAAAAGAGAGAATCTAAATGTAATTACTGCAGCTCATAATGTAACAAATTGACTAATCAAAGGCTAAAAAACTTAAGGCTCAGTAACCATGATTTGTTGTAATTCAACAAATGAGATCTCATTTTGTTAGGGTTAGAGTTAGGGTTAAAGATCAGGGCTAAGATTGAGGCTAGAGTTAGTGATGGTTAAGGCCAGAGTTCGATAGTTTTCTATGGCTGCATGCCAAAATTGATATTTGTTTTCTGATCCAAGCCAATGATTATCAAAACAAAGCCATATGATTAGCCGAGATGGCTTTATCCTAACTTTAGTTAAACTTGGCAACTTCATTTAGACTAACCCTTTAAAAAATGAGCAGCGTAATACTTTTCAAATTCCAAATTTTATTGGTTCCAATAATATTTAGCTATTCAATTGAAATTCATTTATAACCAATAAATTTCCAAAGGATCAAAAGTCAATTAAAAATCAATTCATTTTAACTCGAATTTATTTATCTTAAGTTAAAACAATGAAAAGAACAGTTGAAGTGTCCGAATTACTTCAATTAAGTCATAATAACTTCAAAAAGTTTATGGTAGTTATCAATGATTCATTAAAAAATAAAGGAAAAGATATAATGGAAAGAGGAAAGATAATAATGTCCATAAACGCCAAATGGAAACATTCTAAAGCAGTTAAAGACATGTTGCAAAATCAAACCAAAATTACTGAAGATAAAGAAGATGTCGATATATTTGATCAAATAAAACAACAACTGAATAAACAAAAGAAGGAAAAAATGAAAACAAGTGATAAATTAAAAATATTAGAGAACAAAATGAAAGATGATAATTTAGAGGAAGTAAGAAAGGATATTTGTAAGTGTAGTAATAGTAGTAAATTAAATAATGACTATAACGAGTTTTAGATGATGAAGCCTGTTCTTCTAAGCACCAAGTCTTATTGAAGAAATCAACACTTATTAATGATATTAATGAAGATGAAAAAATGGATAAATTAATTGAAGAAAAAATGGATAAATTAATTGAAGAAAAAATAGATAAATTAATTGGGGAAAAAATAGATAAATTAATTGGGAGAAAAAAAGAATCAAACAACGCTAGTAACAGTATAAATATAAAGAATCGTGACAAATCAGTAATATTAACTAAACAAAATATAAAGAGTACTTTAAGAAGCGAACACATTGATAGTTTAAAGGAAAACCCGACCCAAATACAAAATAGCTATCAACAGGGGCTGAAGGATAGTTCTAGTTATGCATCAGAGTGGGCAACTAATTGGGAAGCTACGGAAGAATTCGATATAAAGAGAATTACCATTAAAGATAAAAATTTACAAAATGAACATACATTTAATAATGAAATAGAGACTATCAAAAGATATAATCCTAAAAGGTATTTAGAGCATAAGAAATCTAAGCTTCTGGATTTAAATTATAACGATGTTGATTTAAATGTTAATCAACCCATTAGTCCAGGTCGTACAATCCTATCACTTCATCATAATAATAAAAGAACATTGGAAGTTGAAAAGGAAACTGATGAAAGGTTGGAAAAACAACATTCAAAGAGAAGGCTTGATAGATCAGGTAAAAAATAGACAATTTTTTTAGTTTATTGTTATTATTATTTAATTAAAACGCTATATTTATTTTCAAACATTGATTTATTATTAGTCTTATCCTCCTTTTAACAAAATAAAATAAAATAAAATAAAATAAAATAAAATAACATATAAGGATGTATTTTCGTGTTTAAAAATTTTACTGGCAATTTTTCTGCTTATATAGTGCTCAAAAGATTGAAAAAGTAATGAAGCAAAAAAAAACACTCCCATATCTGTTTATATTGATATACCTTTTTTATTACATTTGGTATTTATACTATACTGTTACCATTCTTTTAGAGATGATCAAGTATGGTAAATAGCCTATCATTATTATATTAATATAAAAATTATCAATAATGATAAACGTCATTTTATTTTTAACTTTATTAACCATATAATAGATATTCAACTTTAATATAACTTCTATATATTTTATTTAAAATAAACCAACTACGTATGTATTTAAACCTAAATTAATAGCTTTAAAATACTCACCATTACCATACTTACAATGTGATAAAATAACGACTACCAATACAAATGAAATGTCAGCAAAAATCCGTACCTTTAAAATTAATAAATACAACAAATAGCTAAAGGCAAAAGCATTGCTAACAATCACCACTGTCTTTAAAAGTTAATTTGATAAATATTAATTATTTTTAATCGATAATATCAACAGTGATTAGAAATGCTCCGTTAGCTCAGTTGGCAGAGCGTGGTGCTAATAACGCTAAGGTCATAGGTTCAAGCCCTATACGGAGCATAACTCGTCGATAGCGACGAGCCCCTGTTTTGCTAAACAGATTTAATTAATATATGAGTTTTATAAAATAATATACTTTCAATCTTAATATTATAATAAAATTACAGTATAACATTTTATATTTGATAGAAATTAAATTTAGCCAATAAAATGAATGATTTTATACTATTGAAAGCTTAATTTTTTAATAAAAAATTCATAATAAAATAATATAAACAGCTATATTTGAATATTATGCCATGTGGGCTAATCAGAATAAAGAAACATATTAGACTCACCTTAGTGTAAAAACTCTTTAAAAACAGATTTAATTAATTAGTTTTATGTTAAATTTGCCTTATCAGGAAATTAACTGTCAGTAAAATAGGTATTGATCATAGTTTGTAATAAGGATTCCCTATACTATGAAAACTCTATAAAATAAAGTAACATTTAATTAAATATTACTAAATAACTTACTAACTGAAACTCCATCCCTGTGATTATACGGCGTAAGCTAAGAAAGTTTAATAGTTAAAAAAGTACTCTTTTACATTAATCTGTTTGTTCCTAATTTACTTTTAACTCATTTATTAATGTTATTCAAATATGAGTAACTATAAAAAAACATAATTAGTCATGAAATGTAAAAAAACAAGTTCCATAAAAAAATGAACTCTTCCTATTATTCACAATATGGCTTTATTGATGCTTTCCTAGTTGAAGAGCTCAGTATCCTTATAATAAATATTCTAGTTGGTATTATTTACATAATTACTGGGTTTATAATACTTCATAAAAGAGAATCTACAATCAAATTTATACGCTTTAGCTCTGGTTATTGGCTTTTCACTTCTTTTATAATTCAAATAGGTTTATTAATAGTTATATACAGAAAAGATACCTCAATGACAACAGCAGGAAATCAAAATATCCCTTTCTTGGGGATGAATCTAGGTGCTTTAGCTATTTCTATAATCTTTGGTTTGTTAGCGTTATACAATGAAAGGTTTGGAGATATTGTAATAGGCATGTTTTCAGGGTATTTGTTCTGGTTTACATTTGGATCTTTTTTTCCATCCCCAATAATTAATTTACCAGTTGGCTTTATCTTATCCCTTATTTTGTTGAATGGAATGTTTTTTCATAAAGAAGATGGGTTTGTAACGGCATGTATTTGAACTGGCTCATTTTTATTTATGGAAGGGTTTAACATCATCAGTATTAGTACTTTACTTTTTCAAAAAAGTACACCAAGCTGTATATTAGCGCATATAGTAACAATTATTTTTAAAATGGTGATCTTCACTGTGTTCAAAGTGAAGTATAATAAGTCAAAGGCTAAACCAAAAAATAATAAGCTAAAGCATTACCCGGTTTAGCGATTTCATCACTTATCTTTGTGAATACTAAATATAGTTTAAAATTTATGATTATGGCTATCTTAACAAAGCTATCAGAGAATTGATAGCTATTACTTTAGAAAAGTTATACTTAAGCAAACTAACTATGTTATCTTGATCTAATAAAAAATATTACAAGCTTGATTGAATTAGTTTTTTAATTTATTATTAGCCCTTTAACAATTAGAATCCTCGTAGACTAATTTAGATAGTTGACAGTATATTTATAGTTTTGAATATTTCTTAAGCATACTGCTATTAAATTTGTTTTGATAATACAAATTTAATATTAGGAAATTGAGGTTTTTACTGTTAATTGGATTTACTCCTATCCTCCCATTCCGTCAATTGATGACACTGTATTTATTTCGGCTAGCTTAAAAATTCACTTTATAATCTCCTTTTGTTCTTCAATTTTATGGCCAATCTATAGGATCCACACAAAATTGGCCTTTGGAGCTTGTCCTTTTAAATCCTCTTTGGCAAGCTTGGTCATTGAGTGAAAGATTGTGTAGGCTACTAATTTACCTCGTATGATATCTAGATTATCAAATCCCAAAAAAGGCATTAAACCACTTCCTCTCTGACCTTACTCTCCTCTTATTACTAGTTTCTAATTACTGCACTCTTAACTAATAAAGATAACTGAGAGCTCGTTTTTTAAGAATTTAAAAAAACTCTTTTAGCTATATTAGAGATTTGTATCAAGTTAGATGTGCTCAATTATTATTAAATTCAATATGAAAGTAGTTTATTATAGTTTCTTTTTAACAATTTAAATATATATATGTCATATTTAATTAAACAAAAATATTCACAAGGGCAGTACAAGTTAATGTTAATTTAGTTAGAGAATGGGATAGATCTATCATAAATTTTTGTCACAAACCAAAAAAAAAATTCTTCCACCACAAAATACAACAGTTTTATAATCTTTCAATAAACGTCGCTATTATATTTAAACATTTTATTAAGTTATTCTTTGAATGCATCTGATAAAGCTCTTTAAACAAAAGCCAAGTTATATAGGAATGTATTTTTGTGTTTAAGAATTTTATTAACAATTTTTCGATTGAAATAGTGCTTGAAAGGTAAAAAATAATGAAGCCAAAAAAACACTCCCATACTCATATATTACATAGAGATACGGTTAGTTCATGCTTTAATTATTCCCTAATTTTTTTCTGACTTCAAGAGCAAGTCCTGTATTACCTACTTATTTAATACACAAAACGCTTAAAGGATGAATAAATTCAAAAAAACGAGAATCTTTAATAGCAAAAGAACAGTTCCGCCGAGTGTAGTGAGAAAAGAAGGATCCAAGTCTAAAAAAAGTAAAGGAGATACTTTCGATGAAATTAACTAGCTTTATAAATAGATTTATTACTAAAAATTCCAAAATGTAAAAATTCGCTTAAAATGTTTTAAGAACATGAGCAGGGGTAATAATTTTCTTCTTGATAAATACCAATAATGTTTATAAATTAACCAGTTTAATCGTATTTCAATTTATTATGTTATCTTTACTAATATAGAATTGAAAGTACTCTATAGTTTACTTTGAGCTTATATTAAGATTTGCTATGAATGCTTATATATATTGGCTATAATCATGGTATTACAAATTACATACCTGTGTATAAATCAGAACAATAAAACAAGAGATAGATATAAACTCCAATTAAAATTTTTCTCTAAGTAAACCTCAAATTAAATCGGAGTAAATAATATTTAGAAGAACATATAAACCCCGCTTTGATTTAATACTAATGGTTCACTAAACATATCAAGGGCGTAAATCGCCACACTATAATAACTATATGAAAAAAGTAATAATGGTAGTAAACAAAAATAATATAAAAAGATGTATAAATAATGTCAATTAAATAAAAATAAAAACAATAAAGTTTAACTTATTATACTGAATTGATAATAAAAATATGGATAATAATATGGATCATAGTATTGATGCAAGCTCAGAGGCTGTAGCTGAAATGATGAGCAAAGTTTATGGGTTTTTGATCAATATGCTTCAAATTTATTCTAAAGCATTAATAGGGATTGGAGTAGTATTATTAGTGTTAGGATTAGTATTTTTAATATTTGGTCGCAGAGTAATTAAAGTATTATATTTCTTTGGTGGTTTAGTAGTCATTAGTTTTATTTCAATGTTAATTGGTACAATAATAATTTATTTCAATAAAGTCAAACCTTTGTTTACGGATCCTTCTCTACTCGAAAGAGATAATCCATTTGGGGGAGTGTTCAAAGCATTTATTATTTTACTTATAGTATCTCTTGTACTTGGACTAGTGATTGGTATTTTAGCTGCTATCTATGGTAAATTTGGTATTGTTTTAGTAGGTTTAGCATGTGGCATGATGATCGGATTGGCTATTGGTGTCACTACTGGAAATGCTATTGCTATAGGCTGTTTGACTATTGGTTTAGGCATCATTCTTGGTGTTTTATGCGGCTTCTATAAACGATTGTTTGAAGTAATTACAGCTTCTATAGTTGGTGGTTTTCTTTTCTCTAATGGGTATAGACTTATCTTCACAGGTGCTGTTTATCTGAATGTAGAGAACCTTGAATACATAGACACATATACCAAATCGATCTCTATTTCTACTTTAGTCATTTATATTGTACTTACTCTCGGTTTTGGCCTATATCATCTCTATACTTATAAAAGAAAGGAATCAGCTAAAAATAACAATGGTGATCCAGAAAAATAATGATACCAGAATTAAGTAGACACACATGTAATATATAATAAAATAATTTTAAAAAACCTATTGTTTTAAACTGTTTAGTTATTTCACTAGATTCATCTCACTTGTATCATATTGATAAAACATATTTTAGATTAATATACAATATTTTTCATTTACTCATACAATATCATTTTGATAACATTATGAATCCTGTATTTATTAGCCCTGGTTATATTTTTGGCTCTAATTTCCAATTAAGTAAGCTCAAATTTCAAGATAATTGTACATTGTTTGAGTGTCTCTAGATTCAAATTATACATTTCTTTTATTGACAAAGCTGTGACTTACAATGGTTTTTTCTTTTAGCAATACAAATAAATCAACTTGATCTCTGAGCTAATAAAGATATTCTTAAAGGCGGTAGATTAGAGCTTTGATTTAATTCAAAACGATATAACTCTACTAAATATTAGTAACAGATTAAAGTTAGGACTATTTATCAGAAAATGATATACGCTTTTATAGCCTCTATAAATACCATTGTTGTTTTTAAGTAGTTTGAGAATACATCCAGTATAATCTTTGTAATAAAAGTCCCGAACATATCTATACTATGTAGTGATGTATTAGCTGGTATCTTTAAAAGTAATTTTTAAAGTATCATAACAATTTTTATGATACCTAATCGTTGAATTTTAGTAAAATTTATTAATATTTTTCATAAATGAACAATTAAGTCGCAAAGAATTATAACAACTGTAAAATTAGTACTAAAAATTCTATTGATGGAAAACTATGCATAAATTTTAAAAGAACATGAATAAAAATAATCTTGCTTTTTGGTACAAATAATAACAAGTGTGGGTATTGACTTATTTGATAGCGGTTTAATTTATTTAGAAAAGATTATAGGAACGTGTAGTTGAAAACAAAGGTGTAAACAATTTAGATTTAACCTTGACTATAAATGTTTTTTAAAACCCTACATCTAAATTCATTATTAATACTTTGCCTTATTACTCTTAACTATAGTACCTCAAATTATACTTATAGATATTATCAAAATAATAAAACGGATAGTTATTAAGTTAAACGATTTTTTTCGGAACAAATAAATCATCGAATATATCGGGACCCATAGTTTTTAGACATTATATAAACGTACTGGACTTTTTGTCAAAAGGCGTATTACATAATTCAAAAAATACCAAGGTTTTAAGATACCGTCTGGAATAAATATGGGACCAAAAAGTATAATGGCAGGCAATATTATATTATAAAAAGACAGAAAAAGGAAGGTAATCAAAAAAACAATAAAGTTTAGAATAATTTATAAGTTAGTGATAAGTAATATGGATAACGGTATAGGATCTACTGATAATCCTGCTTTGGATGTTGGGGCTGAAATTATAACTAGAGCTTCAGTCTTTTTTATGCATTTGTTTCAAATTTACTTTAAAGTATTAATAGGAGTTGGAGTAGTGTCGTTGGTAGTGGGTTTTATATTTTTGATCTTTGGTCGTGGAGTAATAAAGGCATTATATTTTGTTGGTGGCTTATTTGTAACCAGTTTTGTTTCAATGGTTATTGGTGCTATAATCATCTATTATCAAAAAGTCAAGCCCTTATTTACCAATTCTTCCTTGCTTCAAGGTGAGAATCCACTCAGTGATATGTTTGATTCGTTTATTATTTTGCTTTCAATATCTCTTGTGCTTGGACTATTGATAGGTATTTTGGCTGCTATATTTGGCAAATTTGGTATAGTTTTGGTAGGTTTAGGATCTGGAATGATGATTGGTTTAACTATTGGATTTCCTACTGGAAATGGTATTGCAATTATTTGTTTAACTTTGGGCTTTGGAATCATATTAGCTGTCTTGTGTGGTATTTATAAACGCTTGTTTGAGGTATTTACAGCTGCTATAGTCGGTGGTTTCCTTTTTGCTAACGGCTATAGATTTATTTTCACAGGTGCTGTCTATTTAAATCTAGATAGATCTGAATTTTTAGAAAAATTTCCTATGATAATTTCTATTTCTACCTTAGTTATTCACATTGTAGTTACTCTTGGGTTCGGTATATATCATTTTCTCACTTATAAAAGGGAAGGATCAGTGGAAAAGAACACTAGTGATCCAAAAAAATATCCTTATTGAAATTGATTAGACAAAATTTTAATATAATAAACCTCGAAAAAGTATTAGATTCAAATGATCTACTTGGTTTTTCGAGGCTAATTTAGCTACATTTTCTGGCTATAAACGTCTTTACAATCTACTGCTTAACATATTTGCTTTAGTATGTGGCGTTCTTAGCATACCATTACACTCTTTAAAAATTGTTATCCATTTAATGAAGAACGTTTTCATATTATCTATAAAAGAGGGCTTTGGATCATCTATAAAATTTGATATATACTAAATAAACTAAATGTACTTCTATTCAAAATGGCTTTTACTAGTTTATTCAATTTTTTCAAAACAATCGAATTAAAAAAATATTAGTTTTATAACATAATAAACTTTTTTTATTAAAAGACTTTAGTCCCATATACTTTGTTTGTAACAACAAAATTTTTTAATAGTTAAGTTACTGGTTTAAGGGATGTTTACCTGTTAATGGATAACCTTTAGAAAAGAAGAATTATATTTAGGTATTTACCTCCCTAATAGAGCTAAAGAAGGTTCATACGGTCCATCAAGCTTCAGTTCCTCAGAGAGCTACTCTTTGGTTTGTGAGAATGAATGGACTCAGAAGGTAAGCGGAAGTGTGTTTATGGCTATAAGGTAAAGAAACAAAACTGCCACGG